>CM023455.1:88842714-88993202 GCA_013339765.2 Haemaphysalis longicornis | reverse complement strand
TTAGATTTCCTCCATAATACGCCAAACAGTAGACGACAACATGTCGATTTATGTCAACTAGAAAGCCGACCGCCTCCACACTTTTCTTGCTCTGGCTGAAATTTAAAACTAAACAATCAGGAGCCGCGCGTAGACAACGTGAACGAGGGCAACGCCTTTCAGGTCTCCATCCGTCTGCGTCAGAGGTACACAAGCTATCGCAGGCCACGAGGGCGTGGCAACTGCAACATCAACGCAATGCATCACGGGCTAAGTGGTCCGATGGCGAGCATAACTGATCAGCTGAACCCGCTTCCGAAGTCACGTAAAGAGATAGCGCCGTCAAAAGATGCGTCCGTAGGTTGAGTCTCCGAGGACCTCGTCAAATATCACTCCATCATTTTGCGAGAACAATCCGGGCAGCATCGCCTCATGTTGGTACAAAGCGTGCCCCGTCAGTCCAGTCTATCACGATTACCCGACAACACTACCTCAGAGCTCACTGCTGCGGTTCAGTGTCGTTGAGGATATTTTTATTTGTCTTTTATACATCGCGCAAAGAACGCACTCTGTTACCCCACTCTTTCTGCTGCTCCCACGTAAACTCTTATATTCCGCGAGTTACAGCACATATCTCGTGTTTACGTTTGCGTCTTTATTGCTCATGCTTCCCTACAGGTTTCTTAGCGCTTTAATTTCTTACCTACGATTTATCTCGAAAAAAGTGGAGAACATCGCGAGGGAGGGCCGTTAACCACTCTTGAGTTGCAGCGTTGTTGTGCGCCTTGGAAGGTGATTTATTAGGCGTGCCATTTCAAATCTGCTGCTTTGTTCTTGTATTGTTCCTGGACCATAAACTTATATAATGAGCTATCTACTGATGGGTTCTGTCAGTGTGATTTTCCACTACTTAGGCGGGTGAAGCTGGTAAAAAAACAGTCGCCCAACTGAATAAAACGGAAATGATACAATGACGTCTGCAAAAAGCCAA
Organism: Haemaphysalis longicornis; assembly: GCA_013339765.2. Taxonomy (NCBI): domain Eukaryota; kingdom Metazoa; phylum Arthropoda; class Arachnida; order Ixodida; family Ixodidae; genus Haemaphysalis; species Haemaphysalis longicornis. The sequence goes on along the minus strand of CM023455.1, from coordinate 88,992,232 downwards.
AATATCACATCGCCAAAGACAACGCAGTGTTTTTGAATAACTAAAGTTACTTAATGCAAACTTGCGCTACTGAATCAACGAGCAGAGAAAACAAACGTCCAAGAAGCAGCCAATAAACTGACACCCACAATCGAGCGTAGGGGAATTAAATGCCGCGGCGCTCATCGGCACGCATTTATCTCGAGTGCTGCAGTTTCTGCAGACACCGTATGAGACCGAGACGATTGCCGGTCGAACAAGAACCATCTCTGATAATGTCCGATAATCGGCAGCCTTTCCTGAAATCACACAAGATTGCCGTTGCGGCATAGGAATGAAGTAAACGCGCGCTTTGCCTGAACAACGGCGTTGGCTTGAATAAGGATAAGACAGCAGACCGCGACCCGGCGCGGGTAACAAAGCAGAAGAAAATGAATCAGATAGCCAGTGGGTGCAATTCTGGGAATGCAAGGACAACAGAAAACATCACTAAGTGCTTTATTTTATAGGGCACTATTACTTAGGTTATCTGAAAGGGGACCAACACAAGTTGCCAGAAAACAAAGACTGATCACGGCGTAAAAAATTGTATTCAAATTTAGCGAAAACGCTAATTTTTCAACAACAGTGAGTGCGGCTTTATCGGTAAAGAGAGCAAAGCTAAATTTACACTCGCGCCGTATTTCAGCGTTTATTGGGAAGTCAGGAGTTGCCACTGAAAGCTGTTTTGGCGATAACTGGCGTTCGAGAAATAAATGTTGTACGCAACAGTAAAGCAGAACTAGAGCTTGTTTTCAACTGCACCAATCCATAGAGTGACTAACCTGCAGGATGTCTACACGCGGAATATGAATGAATAGTGCCAGTACTTCACTGAAATATTTCCCATAAATAACATATTCCTACATGTTTCGCATGTATGTGAGGCTTTCGCGCTTATTCCGCGCTTGAGTACCCGCCGAAAAATCGCAAGCAATGTTCAACGCCCTCCTCCAATGTTCATGGTAAATAGAATTGTACAAGGAAGCATAGGAGAATAAAATCAGGGCCGTTGCACTTTGTGAAGGTGGGTGACCGGACCAGCTATATAGGAAATCAACTTAGTTAACATGCCCTATACGGTGCACGATGTCACCCGCCGAAAAAACACTGCATTGGCCATTTGCAGCTTTATATGGAGTTATTTTTGTACGCCGACTTGGCTATATATATCCTCGGTACGGATGAATGACTGGTGGTGTGTGAAGAGAGTACTGCAGCTGTGAAGCGCAGGTGGTGAAGGGAGAGGATCACCGTGGCTGCAAGATACGCACATGACGACGCACGAGTGGCCAGCGTGCACAGTAGCTTTGAAGAGAGCGCCGACGATGAAGACGCGAATAGTGGAGAGGGTACAACGTGACTATCGATAGCTGTATCTGCCGTAAAGGTTTTCTGGTCTACGCGCTCGGTCTACACCCGGATCGATCTCTTGGACTCTAGCGTAAAACAGCTGCGCTGTAAAAATGTACTGCACAACGGTTTTCTTGCATTCTGAACTGTATAATTTTCAGCGAGGGAACCGCCTATAAGCCGGATATTGTCGTTCAAGTCTTGGATTCTCTGAACTGTAAGCATGAAGCATCGCCAAATTATTTTTGCCTGCTCTCTTTCAGGTGGTGCAATTGCCATCAGGGCTCTGAAGCGAAGGAAGGACAGATGTACAAAAGGTGCAGCTTACTTGAAACGGCAGTCTAGGTTTTACATTTTAAGGTACAATTGTAGCATATCGCAAATATTCCTCAAAGCACTTATGTCTGCCGGGCATCATTTGAAGGCAGAAGGCTGGCACTGCGTTTCAACGACTTCTTCACGGCTGCATCCTATTTGCGCCTCTTGCTCTTCTTTAGTTTCTTCGTCTTTTTGTCGCGAATGATTTTGACTAGCTTCATGGTGTAGCACAGCGCAAAAGCCAAGATACAAAAAAATGGAGTTGATCCCTTTCATGGGAATCGGTAGAACATGAAAGTGAATTGTGCCGTCACAGGAGCTTTAAAATGTTTATTGTGAATCCATATGAACTTGCACATCGCTATTTATATTACGTCGGTATGGCACCGTAGACGCATCAACGTTAGGCACTGGATTGCACCCGCCGGAACATTGCGTAAATCCGACTGAATCCAGAGCCCCTTGAAAACCATGCGAACGAAACCGAACCGAAACCGAAAGCAGTAGGTGGCGCAGGGTGCCTTAATTCACACACGGCCCGTGCACACGAAGACGTTGGCATCGACGCGCCAACTGTCGGCGCTAATTAGTTTCATGATGAACTACTTCACTTCGCCTCTCGTAGACGGCAGCAACTTCTTAATGAACATAGGGTCTTTCGATGCCAGCACCACCGTACAGGGTGGAGACACCCTTTGAACAGTCCCGTGCCGCCGCTATTGGGTAAAAGTGTTCAACGCGTGGTTCTTTTCGTTTCCCACAAGACCCAGCAACGCGAAACAGTAAGAGGATCCAAAATGCGTTGCCGCGATAATTTTAGCGCGGTTTTGATACAGTGACTTGCTACGACTGCAGCGAGTGGCCCAAAATGGCGGCGCCCGCCTATACTTGTCTCCACCCTGTACAGTGGACGTATGCATTGAGGCACCCTAAATGAACAAGGTAGTAGGAAAGATATAAGGCGTGTTCGTTGACCTAGTTTTGCTTGAATTCACAGCACAGTGGAGAGAGCGCTGCGTACCTGTAGCTGCGGCGAGAGAATTCGTGGCTCGAATCTGGCCGCAGCCGCATCAAAGGAACTTTTTCTAGGGATTTCATTCCCGTGACGCATTTCCGGTGACACCTCGGTGTACCCGGGCACAAAACACTTGGTACCAAAAAAAGGGACACAGGACGAGCCCTGGATTCACAGGACGAGCGCTGCGTAACCTTACTAGCATATTTTCCCTGCGCAGTGTTTGCGACTCTTTCTTGCTGTTCGTTTCACCATGCGTTTTGCAAAATACTTCAACAGTCAAACTCTTTAAGTGTGACTGGGATGCACCTTCTCTACTCACAGCCGTCACGTCCCCTGTCAAACCCCTTCTACACAGTGCGAAGTTCACCTGCAAATTGACAGATGACATGCCACTCGTGCGGCAAAGCGATCTATTTTCCTATTTGCAGTGCTGGCACAAATTGCAAAATGCGAAGCGGCATTCAAAGGAGAAGTTGAATTGTTACAAACGTTGACACTTTTCCACAGCAACGCGAAGAGATCGTTGTGCAGCGCGAGCATCGCCACATCTGCTAATTCGTAGGCGAAATTCGCACCATGTAGGACGGGCTTCACGCCACAACATCGCTGGCAACGTGCGGAAATAGCGGAGTGGAAGCGCTTTGGCTCCTTGTCTGGAGACATAATCCAAATCCCGTATGATGAAGCATGCATTCTTTACAGGGCGGCGATTTACCTGAATGAAGAGCAAGTACCACCACATTGATTGATTGATTGATTGATTGATTGATTGATTGATTGATTGATTGATTGATTGATTGATTGATTGATTGATTGATTGTACGGTTTAACGCGCCGTTGCAACACATGCGATGAGGCGCGCTCTAGTGGAGGGCTCCGGATTTATTTTGACCGCCTGGGGATCTTTAAAGTGCGCTGAAATCTCGCACACACAGACATTTTTGCTTTTCGCCTCTATCAGAAAAGCGGCCGCCGCCACGTGGTACGGAACCCGCGACCTCGTGCTCAGCAGCGCAACGCCTTAGCCACTGAGCCACCACGGCGGGTCGCAACTACCACCACAACGACTATTTAGAGGAGCGCTGCAACACTTACCTTCTACTACTCAGCATGTATTTAGGAGTGAAGTGTATTGTCCAGGAATCTCCTACCGCAAGAATTATGAAAATTCGTTCTGTATAATCGTAACTAGGCGCACTGAGAAATCGCGCATAATTGTTTCCTCTCAACTCAACCGCGGACAACGCAACGAAAGCTACGCGCTCTCTCCCGGAGAGCAGGGCGGCTCGCGGCATTCTCTTTAGCGGCATTCGATATATCACAGGCAGGGGAGTTTTCTATTTTACTCTGTGGAGGGGTCTATCTCAGGTATGGTGCCACAAAAAAGAAGGCATAGATGCCTGCTCCCAAGCGCGCGCTCAAGCTGGTAGGGTGTTTTTGAAGCAATAAACCTTTAATGTCGAGTGTTGTTGAAAGGGGAGTATTCAGTTCGTTACACAAACTCTCCGCGCACTCAAAACACAAATGAAACGCCTTAACTGTGTGTACAGATTCAGGCATAGCAGAGGATAGTACACAAAGTCGAAGACGGCGGATTATCACAGGAAATGCGAGGAATAAGCCGCGAAGTTGACCAGCGGCAGCCAATAGGACAGCCATGGCGTCAACGACGTTGTTTAGTCTATGCCAGGGGCGCATAATAAGGAAAATTGAAGAGAGCGCGGTTGGTTTTTCCGCGTCCTTCACAGCCATTTGCACGTTCAACGCTTCACGTGCACGTGTAATATTTGACTGAGGTGTTCCTGGCAGTGCAATCTAAGCATCGCGCAGGTTTGCTTGCACTGTTCAAGGAGTGTTGCTAGGTCCCTGCAATGTCAATCTCGAGGCTGTTGCCGTAAAACGGCGCTCTTATTTCATGTGCTTGGATTTCTCCTTCAAAGTAGTTTATTTCAAGAGATAAAGGGCGTAAATGAGAACGAACCAAAGCAGGATTTGACACACGTGGGGTGCGATGGAGCGTTTCAAAGTCATTATTCCGTGCGAAATTAAAACTGCCACTGACTAACACAGGAAACCTCGTTCTGCGCTCGTAAACAAATCTACCGTTTGAAGAAAATGCTAGTTTCTTTTATAAAAACCGGAATCTTTGCAAATACAGATGGCAGCAGTCTAAGACAAACTGCAGCAAAACTCATAAAACATTAGGTAAACCAAAAAGTAGTCTTTACTCACCAGTCGCTTTTTACGCCCAGCCTTTATGACATACCTTGGAACCGCTTGTGGGCTCGACTACGACTCATAAAAACCATCGCCAAGAAACAGGACTGTGCGATTGCAATAAGGGCTATACTGCCCTGCGCATAGTTATAACAGAGTCCTTCAATGCCTTTCTGGTCATGAAACTTCGCCGTCACGCTATGGGAGAGCTTCGTTCGCTGCCGCGCCGCGGCGCTGGTGTTGATCGGAGGGCAGCTTGGGGCGTGGTCAGAGCGCGTTTGGCAGGGAACGGACCACGGAGTCAGATAAAACAGACGCTCGCCGCCTTATCAGCAGTGCGCTTTCGCATTACGTGTCGTGGGCCGCTCAAATGAACTTATCATTTTGTGAGTGGCGAACAAATTTGGTGCGAACGGACATGCTGCTACTGCGTTCCTGCCTGCCTGTCTGGCTACAGAGCAGCGGCTGCCGCCCGATGCCCTCCGGTCTGCGGTGGCGCCCCTCGCGGTAGCCCTTGTCTCCGTACGAAACTGTCCGGAGTTTCATGACCCGAGAAGCATTGAAGGTCTCTGGTTATACGTCTGTATTAACGTGTGGTTACTTCACTGCTACTGTTTTGTAGTGTGTAATGTGAAACCGTTTATACTTCACATGTTGTATTTTCGGTGAAAACAATGTCTTTTAGTACCGGAATAAAGTTGGGGTGTTTCCAAACCTAGTTTTAGCAAATCAAGCCACCACTACTTAGGCTGTTTTTAGAGTTCCTTTCTGTGGTGTGGCACCAAGAATAACTGTAGAGATTTTCCGCGTCAGCGCTTAAAATTCTCGTAGCAACGCGAACATTATACTGGTGCAGCGCAGACATAGTTCTGGCTTTGTGCAACAATGTCAGTATGTATTTATATCATACCCTGGTTGCATTAGCGTGATGGGTAGTAATTATGCAACAGAGACAAGGTCGCTGCCCCACTTTCAGGCGCAAGCAAGACGCTGCGGGCATTGACAGCGGTGAAGTGACTGGGCGCTTGTCATTTATGTTTACAAACGCAGTGCCACAAAATAGGATGGAGGCCGCTGAGCACGGCTCTTGTTATTGAGCGGTGGAAATTTTGAGAGCCTTGAATGTTTGCTCACTGCTATCAAACAACCATGGGGATAATTGAAGCATGGAAGATCTCTACATTAATGTGAGCCATTCACCTATGACCTCATCTGAAATGAAAATTAGGATATTATACTTAATGAGATAGTGTAATGTGTTTTGGGTCTTGTGTTTGTATTATGAAAGAATGTAGGAATGTGTGTGCATGTTCTCACGCGCGCTGATGAAGAATTTGTCACTGAGCGTAATAATGTGGTGCGTTAAGAATAAAAAACGGTTGTTATTGTGTGCTGGCCTTCATGCTTCTCTGTTTTTGTTGTGTCCACAGCACTGTTAACGCGAAGTTATCGTCATGAATGCTCACTAAATAGCCTTCCTTTCCGTGTTATGACATCTCTCCGGCAACTGTGGGGTATTTAAGGACTGTCGGGACTGTCGCAGAACTTTTGGACGCGTGCGCACTTCGAACGAATTGTTTTCTGGCCTGGTTTCAGAGACTCATAAACTGCCTGGACCAAAAGGGGAGGGTGTTCTCTTTCTCCTCACGCAATTGACATAGAATGAAAAACAGCTTTGCAACCTTCTCCACCGGGCCAGCCCACGTATGGTCCTTCACTTCTTTTTATTTCCGACCCGTTTTCCCTGAGGCACAAAGCATCGATGAAGTTTCTGCTCGTCTCACAAAGTCCCCAAATCTAGAGAGATGGCGGTGCGGCGCGGCTTCGCAGCGTCATCCAGATCTTCGTGCTGGAAAAACCGAACGCAGGAAACAGGTGGCACGTGACGAGTGGACGTTCTATTAGTCACTTTCTCTTAGGGCCAGCCAGTGCTGTTATCAAAGACTGAGTGGCACGTGTTACGAAGCACGCAACACGCTTCCTCAGATAACACCGAAACTCCCCTGTACTGTTTGGCAGCCAACCAAAGATCGACAAGCTCCGAGTTTTATCGTCCTATCTGCCGTTGCATCGTACCGCGATAACTCTATATGTAACACAGTTGCCTGCAGTGTGGCGGCAAGCTTGACATTCGGTTCCAGCAACTCTGTGCCTGACCTTAGCTCCAAAAAAAATACGCTTAATTATAACAGCTTCACTGTACAATACGTTGCAAATAACACGAAAGTATGAATCAGAACACTCAAATAGCTCGATTTCTTTCCATACAAGTCAAAATGACGCTTGGCTTGGTTACAAAAACAAAGTCCGGAAACGTGGCTTTCCGAATATGCGAATAGCGCGCCATTATTAGACCTCAACGAACAGTATTTTTCCATTTTGCACGTTCTGATTCCTATCTTCGTGTTCGCGTTTCATTTTCCGCGTATTTTACGTTTATTGACTGGCCGTGTGTCCTAAAGACGCGAACAAGAGGTCGTGGGCAGCACGTAGAACTTTTGAGCTTGGTTAGGAAGAGATTCACGCCTGCCTTCCAAGATATCTAATATATGTTACGCTTGGCCTCAGCATTTTTTAGTCACAGACATCCTCCACCCCTGGGTTCTAACGACGACCATGGTTGAACGCGAAGGTTTTCCGTGAGGAAATCCTTGGTTGTAGTGCGAGTTTGTACTTCAACTCTCTGAAACTTTGGCTTTGATTAACACGAAGGCTGCACTTTTCAACGCAGCGCTTTTGACTGTGACCCTTCCCCATTTGATGTCGCAAGAATGAAGCTTCGCGTTCAGCGATGATCGTCCTGAGACGGGGGCGTGCATGGTTTTCTGGTTTTCCGTCTAATTTTGCACGTCAATGCACCCCGCCCAAATAAAAACTGCTTCGACCGTGCCGAAGTGGCGCAATGAGATAGACTTTGACATCATAACGCGAAGGACCCAAGTTTAATTTCGACCACATGAATCATTTTTTTTCACCCAACCCATGGTCATCATTACCGTTAGAGAAAGTTGGCTTTCTTGCAGTGCATTTTCGACGTGACATAAGCTATCAGTGAGACATAGAAGGCGCCGTTTTACAACAACCTTTAGAAAACACGCATGATCATTAGTGGCTGCAATTGCTGCATGGCGGCGAAAATTTTTTACACGAAGAGTTCTTTGTCAGCACATGAGACGGCGATATACCCGACCGCATTCGGCGTAATCGATGCGCTGCCTTCTAATAGGCAAAATGACTATGCCCAGACTGTCGCAATAATACGGCACTTCGATATTTGCAAAAGCAGGGAACGTCGTCTTGGGGAGTCAAACCTCAGAGAATGCGTGTAAGAAGACAGCGACCTGAGGGGGGAAGAAGGAGAAGAGGTGGAATAATCAAAGAAGAATGGGGTTGGTCAAATGAATGCGAAATAGAAAATAAAGTTGGCCGTGCAGGTGAACTCCCCCTCCAAGCCCCAACTCCATACCATCAAACGGAATGGCCCTCGGTAAATTTTCTCGATGTTGTCCTGGCGTCTTTCCGCAACGCGTTCTAAGTGGTGCAAACCAAAACAACGTTTATGCAGGAAAGCTTCAACTACTTCTGCATTTAGTTAGTCTGTCCGAAAAGTCTGTGACTAACAGTCGGTAGGTGAAGAACAATGAAAGGAAGCAAAAGAAGATGGGCATGTTAGCCAGTCAAGTGAAATGGCTGATGATGTTGCGTTTGAGGATAACAAGGATGGCAGTGAGCATCTTCTCTTTCACACCGCCGTCGAGATTTATTTTTTAGTGCTTTATTGCTCAGAACTATGACGAAGAAGGCCACACTGTAAGTTTTTTCTGTGAACAAAAAGAACCGGGAATAAAATCTCGCACACGAAACCTGGAAATTAATTGCGTGAAATGTATTAAACCGGCCACTTAGCACAAAATATTTCACATGCTAGCGACAAATCATATGAACTTGTTTTCACGTGGAATACTGCCATTGCTCAATTTTTTTTGTTGGACATTTTTCGCAAATCACGTTATAACTTGTTATCATAAATTTCCCAAACCAACGTTTAAACAAGGCCTTGGACTATAGTTTTTGAGACTCGGGGACACGTGAATAAAAGTGTGAGGCTGGCACTGCAGCGGGATGGGAGGTCAACCTTTGTTTACGGTTCCAATGAAGGTGGGAGGCTTAAGAGCAGAGAGGAATTTTTAGCCTGAATTCCGCAATTCATGCCATAGGACTCGCCGCCACCTCGTACTATGCCAATCATCGCCACAAGAAAGTTTGCGCGGTTGTGGTTCGTGAAATCTCAGACACATACAGTTAATGCAAGACGTTTCTCTGTGCGTTTATTTCAGTGCAAAATGGCAACGTCCTCGACCTCCCCCAGGCCAGACTTCCCCGGTCATGAACCGTGATACCCAGCCACGCCTTTGTTTTGGTGGTGTTGCCTACAGGTAAAGCAGTGCGAGGTAAGCGTGTTGTTGCTATTACTGGAGCTAATGAATGTCTTAAGAATTTTTCCTCGTGCTTTCTCCTGCGAGAGAACGGCGTCGATTACACGCGGGAAGATGTTAAGAGGGCGTTCATAGTTATACGAGGGGCGGCATACATCCTTTCTTGTAAGCCGGCGGTCCGGTCGACCTCAATTTTGCTCACAATGGCGAGCCGTTCACCGCAAACCTTTCGCTATCGGAAGGGGATCTCGAAGGAGCGCTGGAAAGCATACGGTTCGTTCACCCGTCTTGTTGGCATACGGGAAAGTGCGCCCGACTACGGGCCACGCTAAACGGTGATCCCCGACGACAGCCATCATCTTCGTTGCGTCTGCCGCCCCTCTCTCAGCGTCTCAATAACTCTCCCAGCTGAGCTGCTGAGAAAGATCGTTAGATTGCCTGAGAAAGATTACCACTAAAGGTCTGTATGTGCGCCTAATGAAAACCTTTATGTGGCGTCTTGCCTGTTGCAAAACCTCTCGCAGAGAAAGAATATCAATGCTGCGTGGTTAATAGTAACGGCCGTCGCTTACCACTGCAACGTAATCCCCCTAAAAATGAGAAGGGTAATTCTAGCAGCGTTGTTTTACCGCGTTCTGCAGTACCCCGCCTGTTGCCCTGGTTTCTGTATGCCCGCCAAGTTCGTGCCTGAGGAGCTGAAGGCATACCGGACAACATTGAAGGTTGAGGCCGATTTTAGTGATAATTGCGTGCATGGTAGAAGTTGTATGCGAGCATGTTGATACGCCGATCTATAAGGCGCGTCTTACGATGCTGTAAAAAGTTTGTGTCAGCACATGGCATTTATTGAACCGAATGCCCTTGATTTTACGGATTATGGCAACTAATGTCACATTTGTTTACCAATGCGTGTACCTTTCAGAAGCCGAAGCCTCCAGGCTGCAGTCAAAAACGTTTAATAGAGAAGTTAGGGCTTTACGCAGTAACCTTCATTAAACATGATTGAAGAGGAAAGTAAAGGAAGTATTGGGAAAATTTTACTATTCCGCATTCCATAAAGGTATAACCTAGCACAAAGTTTTATTGTCTCTACGTAGAATGCAAGCCTACGCTCCTATAAAAAAGAACTAGGAGGCTGGAATTGCGTTAGGTGGAAATCAGCGGAAAGGTGAAATCTGCAAGGTACTTTAAATTGTAATACGCAAAAACAACAAATATATGCAACAAACGTGTCAAGCGTCGCGAGGCGTATAGTGCGATGTCTATGAAAAAAGACAATTCATGTCAAAGGGAGACCGCTTTCCCGTTCTGATCCTCTGCAGCATCCGATAAGGAAGCCATTTTAACAGAATAACTCAAATAGTCAAAGCTTTTTAATTTAAGAGCGTTTACACGAATCCGACAGAGCGAAGTTGAAACGGTCATGACGCCGTCATTCAGTTATAACATCCTTGAAGTAGAAAATCATTAAGATAACAGAGATGAGGGTAAGGTAATAGCACAGCAAACTCCACAAGAAGATAGCTGAAAGTCCGGGGCACCAACATTGGTAGAATAAATGAATTGCCTTTGCAAGGTATAGGCGGGTTGCTCTTAAGTTCGACGGACGCTCGCCGCTGGGGATCTGGCCCACCGGAACGCACGGTAAATGTGCTAGGGGAGGAAGAACCAACATTCACTCCAGGGGCCAAATTCTCTAAAACGACGGGGCGTCGCTTTGAAACGACGGGGTAGCGCCATGCAAATGCATGTGTTCTGGGGTTGGGGCTGTCGCTTTTAGTTTCCCTGATGGAGGGTGAGCCGCAGAAAAGCGCTGTGGCAAGGGCGCGAAGCGACACCCACTGCCCCCCGTCGTTTCACTTGTCGCTTCGCGCCCTTGCAACAGCGCTTTTCTGCGGCTCACCCTCCATTAGGGAAACTAAAAGCGACGGCCCCAACCCCAGAACACATGCATTTGCATGGCGCTACCCCGTCGTTTCAAAGCGACGCCCCGTCGTTTTAGAGAATTTGGCCCTAGTAGAAAACACTGTTGGGCAAGTTGGTGCATATTTTGAAAACATAGGGTGTGATTCAACAAGGACGACAGAAAGACATCAGAGAGAAACACTGTAAGCCAACAGACAGACGACAAACACAGAAAGACAAAAAACAGAGCCCTCCCCGTCTTTGTCGTCTTTCTGTCGTGCTTGCTGCATCGCGCTCTAATATTCAACCCGTTCTAAGTGTTCAAATTTTTGATCACGGGGTTAGAGAGCGGCCATTTGATTACATCTCTTGTAAACTTCTACATAAGGTTGTACATGCCTCGGAAGAGACACGAAATCGAACCTCATAATATTTATAAGTAACCTGCTCACCGCCATCCTCGGGGTTGTAGGAATCGAGCAATGACTTTGAAGGGAGCACATCTGCACTGCTTTATAAATTTTCGCTTTTCCGAGCAACGGCAACAGAAATCAAAGATCACTCATTCCAAAGAAATCTCGAGGTAGCTTGCAGGAACGGAGACAATTTGCGTAGATATTGAACCTTAGCAATCGCCAGGCACACGCTCCCTTCTGCTTCGGCCGGTTTCACCCGAATACTCTGTGCCGTCAGCTGATGTGGTCAAACGTACAAAGGTCGAACCATTTCTACCATCGCCGAGGAGTAGCGAAGAACTCGACATGCTTTACCGTTGACCATGAGTTCACGCACGTAGGGCTCCAGAAATTGCCTGCTCTCCTTACTCTGGTCTATTACGCGAAAGACGAGGTTGCCTTTCTTGCAACTCGCAGTGAAATGCCCCGTCTCGCTGCAGTTCTAACAGATAGCTTGTTTGCGCGTTTCAAAAGCTTTCTTTCGGCGCTACTCCTCAGTGTCTGCTCTTTTTTCCTTTTCACGGGCCGTTTCGCCATCCGCGAAAATGACTATGCTGGTTCCTCCATCTTCCTGTAGAGCTCAGCCTATCGGCCCTCACTTATCAGGCCTCTATCTGAAGTCCTCTTGGCCGTTTTTCGGCTCCTGCATACCGCGATGTGGGAAGAACTCGTCGTCTGGTTGAGCTGCATGATCCATGTGCACAGTATTTACCACTGGCCTGTCTTGCACCAAAAGTCTCAAGGTCTCTGCTAGTCGGCGGTAAAACTTTTCCAGACCGAAGGGCTCCACTACCTTGTCGTGCTCTCCAAAACCCTTTGCCTCTTTGAGCCACTCTTCGATGTTAGCCTTTAGTTTACAGCGAACTCCTAGTATTACTCGCCATTATCTATCTCGGCTTCCCGAAATTTCTGGCGAAACGCCTCTACCGACGCCGCATACTTACGCAGGAGGCTCGACTTGACCTTCTCGTAGTTTTCCATCTCATTTTTTGGCAGGTGGGCTATCACGTTGATTGCCTAATCTGGCAAAAGCGTATCAAGCTTGTGCGGCCCTGTGTCTCGGCTAAAATGGGCGTCCTCGCACGTGTGGTAGCAATTGACCAAAAAAGGACGATGTTCTGCTACCTTGTAGGGTCGCATTACGTCACTCATTTGCAACGTAGGTCATTCAGTCGCCGCATACTGCGCACTGCTGCCACTCCGACGGCTAGGTCGAGCTGCCTCGACCTCTGGAAGCTTCATTTCCAGCTCATGCGGTCGCTTTCTTTCATCATGCTCTCGCTTCTCTCGCTCCAGTTCCGCCTCATCAGCCTGCCATTTACCGGTCTCCCTGACACTGCTCAGCTCAATGCACTCCGATAGCTCATCATCGTCAACCCCAACAGCGAGTATAGCCTGTATCAGCTCAGGCTTTCTCAGCGCGTGCGAAATTTTCGATCGCAACTCTTTTGCAAGCTCCAACAGGTGTGTTTTTTTCAACGTTTTCAAATTCATGGCCGGGTTAGAGTACTGTTCTCCCACTGCTCCAAAATTGTTTGGCGCGAATAATCCACGAGACAAAAACAGATTCCCTACCCGCTATCCTCAGAAGCCTGGTAAAACTCAGTGAAGAGCGGTGTTTTGTATTCATGAAACTCGTGAAAATGAAGCCTTTCCTCCAAGCTATGAAACGTGAAGCTGCGAAATAAAGCATCTCCTGTTTTCTGAGGTACCATCATCATGATCATCATCATCATCACCGTATCTCCGCCCACTGCAGGGCAAACGCCTCTCCCATTATTCTCCAATTATCGCGGCCCTGTGCTAACTGCGGCCAATTTACCCCCGCAAGCTTCTTGATCTCATTTGCCCATCGAACTTTCTGCCGCCCCTGCCATGCTTCCGTTCTCTGGGGATCGACTCTATTACACCCAATGACCAACGGGTATCTTGCATTCGCCTTACATTCCCTGCCCACGTCCATTTCTTCTTCTTAATTTCTACTAATAGGTCCTTAACCCGCGTTTGTTCCTTGACCCACTCGGCTCTCTTCTAGTATCTTATGTTACGCCTATCTTCCGTTCAATTGCGCGCTGAGTCGTCCTCAATTTAGGTTGAACCCTCTTAGTGAGCCTCCATGTTTCTGCCCCGTAGGTGAGTGCCGGTAAGATGCCGCTTCATACACTTTCTTCCTCAGGGACAATCGTAGGCTGCCTTTTTAATATATGAGAATACCTGCCGAATGCACTCCACCCCATTCTTATCCTTCTATATATCTCTGCCTCATGGTTGGGATCCGGGGTCACAACTTGGCCTAAGTAGACATATTCGCTTACCTACTTCCACTACCTCGCCCCATATCCCAAACTGATGTGCTGTCCCGAGGTTATTGATCATTATTTGGGTTTTCTGCATAATAATTTTTAGGCCCACGGTTTTACTCTGCTCATCCAGTGCGGAACTTTGCAATCCCCCCTCCCCGAGTTACTTAGCAAGGCAACGTCATCAGCAAATCTGTGGTTGCTGAGGTATTCTCCATTAACCCTTACTCCCACCTGTTCCCAATCGAACGTTCTGAATACTTGTTGTAAACATGCTGTCAATAACATTGGAGAGATTGTGTCTCCTTGTCTGACGCCCTTCCTTATAGGTATTTTACTGCTCTCCTTATGGAGGATGATGGTAGCTGTGGACCCACTGTAAATATCCTTTAGTATTCTTTCATAATGCTCATCTACCCCCTGCTTCCGTAATGCCTGAATGACTGCTGAGGTTTTAATCGAGTCAAATGCTTTCTCATAATCTATTCAGCGCACTTACCTATCACCTGATTTATGTGAATATGGTTCATTGTTGAATAGCCTTTACGGAATACTGCTTTTTCTTTAGGTTGACTGAAATCTAAGGTTGCAGATATTCTGTTAGCGATTACCTTGGCAAGTATCTTGTAGACGACTGATAGTAAGCTCATGGACCTGCAATTTTTGAAGTCCTTCATGTAACCTTTCTCATGGATTACGATGATGTTCGCGTTCTTCCAAGATTCCGGTACACTTGCGGTCATTAGGCATTGCATATACAGGTTTGCCAGTTTTTCAAGTACAATTTCTCCACCATCCTTCAAGAGGTCTGCTGTTATCTAATCCTCACCAGGTGATTTGCCCCCTTTTGTTTCTTTCAAAGCCTTCCTTACCTCTTCGCTCGTTACTGGTTGGATGTCTATCTCCTCTGAACTATTTTCTCTTTCGGCATTATCGTGGATGTCCCGGCTACTGTACAAATTTTAATAGAACTCCTCGGATACTATAAGTTTACTATCCCTATTTGTTACGACATTGCCTTGTTTGCCTTTAAGTGCACACATCTAATTTATCCCCACGCTTGAAATCTCTTCGCTGCTGTCAGGCTGTCTCCGTTCTTCACAGAATATTCGATCCTCTTGATATCATAACTGCTGTTGACCAGCTGTCTTACGCTTATTGATTAACTTCGAAAGTTCCGCTATTTCTATTCTCTCCGCTGTGGTGGAGATTGTCATGCTTTGCCATTTCCTAATTAGATCTTTCGTCGCCTGGGATAGTTTACCAGTATCCTGTCTAGCCGTGGGGCCCCCGACGTCTACTACACACTCCATGATAACGCGTGTAAGATTGTCGTTGGCTTCCTTTATCGTAAGCTCTGCTTCCCCGGTAAGAGCTGAATATCGGTTCAGCAACGCGAGCCTGAATTCTCCAACTTTACATCTTACTGTTAGCTCATTGATCGGCTTCTTTCGTACTGGGCTTTTTGCCTTACCCACTCAAATCTAGCCTAATTCTAGATCTTACCTTACGGTGGTCACTACACCTTACACTTCCAAGCACTTCTATATCTTGCATGACGCGAGGGTTATCACATAATTTCAGGTTTATTTCATTTTTATTCTCCAAATTGGGGCTCCTCCATGTTCACTTCCGGCTCTCCCGCTTGCAGAAGAAGGCATTCATGATGCGTAGATTATTCCGTTCTGCCAGCTCGACTGGTTGGTCCCCCTGCTATTTCTATAGCTGAGACCATACTTCACAATTGCCTTGTCACCAGCCTGAATCTTGCCTACTTTAGCCTTATGGTCTCCCACAACTATGGTATACTGTGTTTTTGCTTTGGCCACTGCCGATTCAACATCTTCATGGAGGCGTTCAACTAGCTGGTCATCGGGGCTGAATTTGGGCGCGTAGCCCTGTACCACCTTGGGTTTGTACATCTTATTAGGCCTAATTAGAGGACCAGGTGCCCTATCGTTATGTTGTAGTATACGTCTGTTGCCAGCTATGCTTTTATTGAGTAGAATTCCCACTCCCAGTTCTCTTGTGTAGACTAGACGACGGTAACATAGGACGTGGCCATTTATCAGCCCCGTACGGGCTCAACCTGTCCTCCTAATCTCAGTAAGCCCTATGAGATCCCATTTAATGCCCTCTAATTCCTCGAACCACACCTCTAGACTCGCCTCACTCGATAAAGTTCTCGCGTTAAATATTGCCAGGTTAAGATTCCAATGGCGGCCTGTCTGGCACCTGGGATTTAGCACCCTCTGCTGCGTCACAGGTCTGATCGCCGCCGTGTTCAGTTGCTTCGTAGCCACCTGAGACTGAGGGCCGTGGGTTAATTGGCATCTTCATGGGAGGTTGTGGCCGTTACTACACCAGGGTGTCCAATCCTGCTCTGGTGAGGAAGGGCGTTGCCGGCAGTGGTCGCCGGGGTCAGGCCGCACCCCAAGCCTCATCCTGCAACTGATCAACAAGCGGAGTTTTTCAAGTCCGGTGGGAATTGTTCGGCACCGGGATTCGAACCGCGGTCCTTCTGCACGCGAGGTGGATGCTCTACATCTACGCCACCGCTGCACACCTCTGAGGTAACGCCACTCGTTTAATAGCAAACAGGTGCGCGCACTCACTCACGCACTCGCTCACCCACTCACTCACTTACTCTGTCACTCAGTCACTTACTCAGTCACTCACTCACTTACTCACTCACTCGATCACTCTCACTCACTCACTCACTCACTCACTCACTCACTCACTCACTCACTCACTCACTCACTCACTCACTCACTCACTCACTCACTCACTCACTCACTCACTCACTCACTCACTCACTCACTCACTCCAAGCTTTTCACCGCAAGCTCTTCAAAATGTTTAAAACATGTAGAGTGCATGCTTGCGGAGACAGACACCAACATTTTGCCTCTGTGAACACGTTTTAAAAGAGCTCCCAGGAGCTGGGGACGCACAAAAGGAGGGCTGAATGCAGCACAATAACAATAAGCTACGCCTGATGCGCACCTCAGTAGCAGACAAACTCGCCATTTTATTGCTGTTTTGAAACCGAGCGGGAGAAACCTCAGGTATTAGGAGCCCGATGTGCTAAAGCTTTGAAACTGCCGTAATTGTACCCGTTCTTGCCTTTATCTTTGCTTGTTTTATTTATTAACTTATCGTGCGCCTTTGCTTTTGTTACCCAACAGCCTTCACCCACGCTAGCCCCGGTACATCTTTGGGACTGAATCTGTCACGCTTAAAGGCATTGAGAGAGGGGTTGGATTTGCCATGGGCGTCCGGGTCCCGAGGACAACTTGCGGAGAAACTGTCTCTTGCATTTACTGAAGCCGTGTGTCGTAAAGAAGTTGAAATCAAGGTTTTATTGCTCCGAAGCGTTCACGAGCGCAGCAGGCGTTCATTGTGGAGGGCTAAAGGTTACTTTAACCCATTGCAAATCTCAGAAAGACTCCTAAATATCAAACAAACTGTCGTAAATCAAGGATTTATAGGTTAGCGCCAACGTGACACACAAAACAGTGCCTTCGACGTGTTGATTGTCGCTACATGCCTGGCCAGATCCAACCAGAAATCACCAACCGGGAGATGAAATCTGGCATTAACAAATAAAACCCTATGAGGGTATCCTTACCGACGCACACAACGAGGGAGCAATGAGCTGACAAAAAAGCATCGAGGCACTCTGCTGTAACCAATGAGAAAGAACTTCGCACAAAAAGTAGTGGTGTTTTTTTCGACCCATTTGCTTTCGCCGCCGCTGTCGTTTGCAGTAACATAAATGGACTGGCCCAAGCGAAACGCCAATTCCGACAACGGTTCTCTGCCCCAGGCTTGAAGACAGATAAAATACATTCTGCTACTCATTTCGTATGAATCGCGCTCTTGTTTTGTCCTTTCCTCTTCTTGAAAGCGCATGACCGGCGTTTAGTTTATCTCCCTCGCGTACGAATCCTGCCGTGGCTGTGTCTATGCTTTCTGATGTCCCGACCCTTCCGAAGGTCCGGCGGTGTTCAGCAATCGAATGCGCGAAATCTCCGATGCCAAAGTTCTCTTTCTCTCCTCTTTCTTTTAATACCCCTTCCCTATTGACTTCGCCCACCTAACACCATTCGAACGAAATGCCCCGGGGTGTCTACTGCCTCCAACATTATTGCAACTATTAGGCTTGATTGGCATTGGCATGCTGGCGTCCTTTTGCGTCGTCTAATTATAGAGACAGTATAAAGTGAGTGGTTAGGACGGGTTGTGATATTGGACTACGAACTTTGCTCACGGCTTCACCGACATTGAAGAGACATAAACCACAGCGCCCGGTACGAAAACGTGCTCCCTATTCTTCACGTGCGCCCGGAGTGAGCCGGAACGCTCCAAACAGCGACCGTGTGCGTGCTCGCGTGTGCACGCTGTCCGAGTCTAGACGCGGTCGTGGCTAGCCAGAAGCCGCAGGGAAACGACTCGGCGCTGGACGAATTCAGCCGACGCCGTAAATGCGCGAATTTGGGGCAAGTACCTCCACTCGCCGACACCATGCGGGCTAGTGGTCGCATCCTGTCTTCTTTTCCTCAGTTATACTCCTTTGCGGCGAGCGAGAAAACGTCACGATCGCTCGCGACGTTGCCATCGCAAAGGCTATGCGCAGCTTTTCGTGGCGACATCGTGGTTCCGTTTAACTCGCGCTTTTTTTATCGGTGCTAAGGTTTTGTCGTTTTGCCCCCCGGAATGCTAGTCATTGAGAACACCCGCGTAAACAAAAATACTTTAGTTAGGACACTTAAATTTAGCGAACTCTGCAAAACTAATGAATAAATACGATGTTTTCATGGTGGCAAGTTCACAAGCATTGAACATGCTGAAACTACCCGCACCCGGACATAAGGTAGAAATTTCTTTGCCCTGGCATGTCCTCATTTGCTACCGAGAAGAAACCAAGGATCACATTCATGGTGCCTTGACGAGGAAAACACCCTTCCAGTAGGTCATCACAGAACAGCTTCTTATATCAGACAAAAAGAAAGCACAATGATGACGTTTCGATTGCGCTCATTCATGGCAAAGCAGTAAACTCACGGCCCCTAGCACCATGGTTAGAATGACATTTCTGGGGCAGAACGTCAGGTTTGGGTGACATTTTTTCCGTGAACCAGAGTCTGCTAAGGCTTTCGTGTATTTCGCGTTGTTGGTGGTTTGACCTCAATTTCGGGCGCCTGCTGTTATGGAGGAGTAAATTTGATGGGGCCTCCTTATGTTTCGGCGGACACATTCCCCATTCCCATTCGCGTCCCTTGAGGCCTTTAGAAAGCCTCAAGGGACGCGAATTCTGTTGATACCCATGTTCTACTTGCATGTTGATTTCCTTCAAACGGGATGATTTTCGACCGGAATACGTGCGCGTGCTGATCCATTACATTTTTCAACGGCATGAGGTATAAATGTCGGTAGAACAGAATTATTGTCGCTGAAGGTCTTATAAGCTTCGAAATGCATTTAAGGGAACGAACTTGTGTGCGCCCTCACCTGAAATGCCTTCACGCAACCTCTGGAAATTTAATACGTAAGAACAAATACTACATAAACTCAATAAATTTGAGATCCTTTGCAATGCATTCCTCTTCAATTTAAGCAATTGTTGCAAGGTTTTGTAAGTGACTTAATATAAAGGAGCTGTGCCGATAGATCAGACACAAAACACCGCTCGTAGAAACTCGGATATACTTCCCTACCACTGCAAGAACCTTGCTCTTTACTTATAGCCGATGGCATGCAAACAGGTACGAAAGAAATGGTGGACTTCGGTCTTGGAAATATTTGTAGCACCTTGTATGTAAGGTCACCGAAACAGCAGGCGTCTATTATTTTCCTACGGAAATCCGGTAACGGTGACTTGGAATTTTCTATTGTACACAATGTGAAAATTAAAGGAGAGTCAACAGCTGAACCTTTCCTGCAATATTTGCAGCAGAGGCACATTGACGTCGGCTTAGCGGCAGCGCTGCGTCTTTTTAAACATTTACGAATATGGAATTGTTATTTACATAATTTTTGTTCCCTACGTGCTGGCAGCCGGCGCAGAAGATATTGTGGCTCCAACACACACTGTGCATATGGTTGGACTGCTACGCTGTAAGGGACACCCACAACGATTTCCCATGCGACGGTCACTTCAATTCTCACACGTGGCTGTACAAAAGAGTGAAACCAGAGAGAAGTCAAACGTGCTTAACCACACTTTCTATTACTGCGCAGCGCCACTCACGAGCGATTTGTGTACTTCTTGTTCTTCCGGTTCTCCTGGTGTCTTTACTTTCCGTGGTCTGCCCAATGTAGCCTGGAATGAACTGAAGGAGGTGGTAGACCGGTCTCCTATTTGCTCATAAAAGCGTGGTGACGCCACTACGTGATTTCTCCCTATCAAGTACTGTTGCAGTAGGAATAGCTTGCACAACCGTAATCTTTACCCGTATGGCCAGTCCCCCTCGGTAGGTATGTGACTGCTGTTGGTGAGTATGTGGTCGCCTTCTTAGTGATGATAGATCTCTGCCTACATCGCCGCGAAAGTTTGCTTGAGGGTGAGGTATACTGGTTTCCAGTCAAAACTAAAATAGAGGTCTTCGCCCGCCTACGAGTCTGCACTCCCATTTTAGTCAACGAATGCAGAAGACGTGTTCACGTGGCTCGCCGTAGTGGTGGCAAGTTATAGGTAATTGTGAAAACTGCGTACATTCGAACTGCAGCTGCAATTCTAATTTACCAGTTACTATACGTACCTCAAAGACCGACGTAACGCCGATGGGTTAGCAGTGACATCAGCCGTGACAGATATGAGCACAACGACTCCAGTGAAAGTGGAAACGTACAAGAAAATGACTTGGTAATGATTACGTCAAAATACCTGCAGTGCACCAGTAAACAGGTTCCACTTTCTGTACGTTATTTTGTACGCGTACATTAACGAAAAAGACCTCAATGCTGAAGCAGACGTAAGGCGTTTTTCCCATAGATCGTGTCGTGCAAAAGTTGACTAGTCCGCGACGGAGAATTGCCCCGGTAATTGGTGCAAAGACGGGGTAACCAAAACGTTTCTGCTAGAAGACAATTTATTTTATTTATTACACACTGCAGTCCGAAGAGCAAGCCATGGGTTTAAAAAATACAAAAGATCGAGTACAGCCACAAGAGAACATTGGGAAACGAGGTGAAGTTGTGCATGTCTAGAAAACAGCAAACCAACCAACCAAAAGTCATGAAAATGAGAGGGTGGTGATGGTACAACGTTTCGGCCCAACGTTGAGAGAGTAGATGTTACGAGAAGAAGAAAGCCAGTTTGCCCACCACAGAAAAAAAAAAACAAAAAAGGGGCCTAGCACAACATTCCCGACACGATTGAGTGCACCGTACCAACGAAGGCGGCCCCAATGAAAGCCGAGTGAAAACAGCTCAAGCAGGTGGCGTGGCCACTTTCGTAGCGGAGCGTGGGCTTTCCGCGCACCCTCTCAGGCCTCCACTCTCGGCCGTGAAGCTTCTTCACTGTCATGCCTGCCTCGTTGCTGGCAGACGTGTGCGCGGTAATCCGTTTCTCACCGCTGAAGCTAACGCGCCCGTGGAACCACTTGAGGCCTCTACGCGAAGACGCACTCCCTGTTCCGTAGTGCATCCTGCGCTACGTGCCCAGGAGCCTCAAAACAGCCACCCCTCTCATATTAGGAGGCTGTTGCGCAATCTACCCGTGTTGCATAATGTTGCCGGCAGACATTGTGGTACAGATTCGCTCTCCCGTAACCGGGTTTGCTTGCTGCATTGCAGTTGTCTACAAATTTTGATGTTTGCGTTGTATCCGTAGATTTTGAAGGCCCCCTTACCAAGCGACACAAGTATATAAAAGATAACGGAGACTAAGCATCATTTAATTTGTCGGATAATAATGGTGGCTTAGAATAGCTGTCCGGTAAACTGTTCCTTTCGTGTCTCCTATACGATAATTACATCTGGGTGAACCCTCTTTGGATTTACACGAGGACGCGGGTTCGATTCCCAGCCGCGGCGGCCGCTTCTCTGATGGAGGCGATAAGCAAGAACGCCTGTGTGTACGAGATTTAGGCGTACGTTAAATACACCCAGGTGGTCAAAATTAATCCGGAGGCCTTCACTATGGCGCGCCTCATCGCCTGCGTTGCGTCGGCGCGTAAAACCCTGCAATCAATCAATCAATCAATCAATCAATCAATCAATCAATCAATCAATCAATCAATCAATCAATCAATCAATCACTCAATCAATCAATCAAGCAATCACTCAATCAATCAATCAAGCAATCAATCTTATTTTGATTAAGCACCTATTTTCCCAAACCCAAATCAGCTGAACAGTATTGCTTCAGTGTGTAAAAGCCATTAGCCTGTATAGTGAAACTGCCACGAAAAATAACACGACTCTTTTTCATACACACTGCATTGTTTTTATAATTTATCATAACAAAGCCGGTGCGTGTACATCCAGACACCTGCTTGTAAAGAGAGAACCGCTGTCGCGTCTGTTTCAATCGGAAATAGCTGTGTATCCACAAGACGGCACCTTCAGTGACGCAAGGTGGTTTTGCGAGCCAGATTAAAGGTGAGGTCACAATACACAAAAACGGCTGTGATAATTTTATTAAGTCTTATAGTGAAACTTTTTTGTCTTAAACTGAAACGCCTATACACGATGGTTGGTTGTTTATACTGCACTATACTTCGCAATAAATAATCGTACTAACTACATAACAACAAAGTTAGAACACTCAAAGTGTATGTGCACACCGCATACATAGAAAAATAAACTAAACATAAAAGTTAGAACACATATTGTGAATGTGCACAACGTATACGTATAAAAAATAAAGTAACTGACCATAACACAACCGGAAAACGTAACTTTCGTCATGAAGATAAATTTGAGCAGACACGTCGCAGAGATGGACGTGCCAGAAGGATGGAAATAGTAATTCCTCAAGCGGACACCCTAGATGCCAACAGCAATGCAAGCAACAATGCACGCAGCATAACAATCGACCAAGTACTGTGACGGAAACATATATTCCCGCCCCGGGGAAACGAAAACACATTTATAAGGGAGAGTATCAAACAGAGATTTTGAGCGGTTGCGCGCCAATCTCCCAAAAGGTTGGATGGAGTGAGCTGAAAATATAGGCATTTGCGCAGTACAAGTTAAAAGTGATCTCTTGGCTGAACTAGAGACAGGGCTTCTTACATTCGTTGTGGACACAAACAGTGAAATGTTGCAGTTTATAGTTTTATAATAAGCGACTGTCAATTAGACTTGGGAAAACGTTGGCCATAACTTCCAAACGTATTCGCTCAAACATAACTAGCCGCTCATTAGCCCACCCGCCGCGGTGGCTCAGTGGCTAAGGCGTTGTGCTGCTGAGCACGAGGACGCCGGTTCGATTCCCGGCCGCGGCGGCCGCTTTGCTGATGGAGGCGACAAGCAAAAACTTCAATGTGTACGACATTTCGGCGCACGTTAAACATCCCTAGGTGGTAAAAAATTAATCATGAGCCCTCCACTACGGCGCGCCTCACCGCCTGCGTTGCGTCGGCGCGTTAAACCCTACCATAAGAACCATCAGCTCATTAGACCGCCCATCGCCAAGACAACACAGCCCTCCCGAGCACTGAGGTCCTGACTGAAAAGAGTTTGGCTCGTGGGGAAGAGATCTTGTCAGCCATTCCGTAAGTCCTAATTAATCAATTTTTGTGTTGGTAGATTTACGCGTGGCATCATAAACAACCGAGGTATACTCTATACCGGAAGGCAATACAGTTCAGTTCAGTTTCCAGAGGGACCCAGAGTTCCGGAATTAACTGCTCATGCAGAAACCTGCTCCCAAGTGACGACGAACCGCGTCTTGGTTGTTCTTACTTGGGGGGTTAGATAATAGCAATACCAATAACTAATAATATAGCCGTTATTTTTGTTTTCAAACGACTGCACATAAACACAAGATAACATAACAGGCTCTACGTAAAACCTTATCCCCGACAGCCACTTCAGCCGAATGTTGCGGTGCTGTTCTTCAGCCTTAAAATATCAATATGCCACATGTATTACGGCCTTCACTGAGACAGCCACTCTCCTTAAAGTCCCGCAGGTAGTTAGAACTTACTTCGCTGAAAGTATTGCACCCATTTTGTGCGGCATAGCCTTACGCATTCAAACACATGTGGATACCCATAAAAGTTCTGTGTTCACATTTTTTTAAGTTTGTAGAAGACACATTCCATGTCTTCCAAGTGAATTTTGGCGGCATTATTGACCCTCTCCGGAACAGTTCCTAAAGCAATGTGGGCACTGCTCTGAACCAATCGCCCTAAAGCGTTGGAACAAGGGTACTATGACAATTCTTTTTGGTGGGTATCTGCTTTGCCCTGAACTTTTGAGTACAAGTCTACATTCAGTTGCTATTGCGAGAAGGGTCCACACTTTTCTGTTTATCTGCATTTACCCAGTCGCACCATGTTGCGCAATTTGTAAACTAGGTTGGCTGAAGCTTACAATTGTGAGCATTGCCGTCAAAGCCGCAGTAAGTCAGAGGGAAACACTCTGTGCTTCTTAAACACATAACAAAAACATCTCCTAAACATTTACATCATCAATCAACTTGGCGCTGAAACAAACCGAAACATTCTGGTTATTGTAGACTCGATGGGTAAAACATCCGTTTTGAGCTGCCCTGCTGGAATTAGGAGCTTCTGGGTGGTACACATGATGCTGTACACGATAATAAAGCCCCGCATAAGTATGGGCACATAGATAAAAAATTTCGTAATTTTTATATAGTATAGTGGGAATATGCAAGGAGCGCAGTACTAACATAAAACAGATGGCCAGTAAAAAGAAATTTATAAAAGAAATCACAGGTAAGCGGCACAGTTCATTCAACTTTCTAAGCTTCCATAAGAATTGCATCGAAAAAATACGCGTACAGGCAATAGCAGACGCTATATTGCGGCGATGCTGAAAGAATTAGCTTTCTATGATTGCACTGCTGCTGCCACCAGCGAGTGAAACCGTTGCACGTGGTGAAGCGTAACACAGGAGTAGGAGTAACATAAATACACGTACACGGACCTCCGTAATAAGTCACGATGTTCTGAGCTGAATCAGGGCGTACGGGACTGGTATGGGCTATTCCTTGAACAATGGCACCCCGTCCCGCTGACATGCACGCTAGAGGAGCGCTCGGTTACGTAAACTGCGTGTACTGATTACTCACGCTTTTTCCTATCTTCGTCTGCGTTACAATGGCGCTGGTGTGTAGGGAAGATTTGGCCAGCTTTTTGGCTTGTGATCTCGTTCGAAGACGCTGATTTATGTCTTGGATAGGCGATTTTGTGTCATCCTAAGCAGCATGAAAGTGCATTTTCTAGTCGGGTCATGTCGGAACTCCTGCGAGGTGTGGCTGCCATTCAGGAAGAAAAGCAGGGCGTATGTATGAATGTCCAGGAAGGTGGTGTCGTCGCGGGCTTACCTTACTTCGGATGTTCTGAAGGGAAATTGCCACCACCCCTTATGGCAGCACCGATGGATAAGCAAGCTTATTAGAATAATAATGTTGTGGGGGTGCTGTAACTTGTCTTGCGGCAAAGCTGTGTGCTCCTCGGTTTCTACATACCGTCTCGAGATGTGAGCGGTTGAAAAAAAAAACTAAAAAAGCATTAAAAAATACAGGGTTTCTGTTTTTTTTAACCAGGTTAATACTGAAAAAAAGCGCTTCTTGGGAGAAATTTGTTGTGATGCTACCAAACTGCATTCAAGTAAACGCTTTCGGAAATCAATGCCTTGACGCAAGGTCGTGCAGAGATTTTGAGACCGGAAACTCTGCTGGGACCATTCTGATGCATCATGTAATAATTATATTCTTTTCAGTGTTAACCGAAACGCTTAACAGGCACTAAGTATTCAAGTGGCTTCAGGGCAAAAGCCCCCAATCATCGAGCACGTCTTCGCTGCTGCATCGTGTTTGCGGTACCTTGACGTTTACCTGTCATCCGGCACCCATCCGGATAATTCTTCTCACATCATGGCACGGTACAGTGTTAGGGCTGTGGTACCGCACTTGGCTGTGGCTATTAATGACCAGGGTTCATATCCCATTTGAACACGAATCAGCTTTTGTGTATATTTCTTTATTTTTTTACAGCGGCTGTAGTTCGGTTTCATTCGTGTAGTGGCTACAAACTATGGTCGGATTTCACGCTCTATAAAACATTGAACAATTTCGCCTTAAAAGTATGTCGAAGTTTTTATAGCTGTATGGGGAGTTTTTTTTTTGTTTATTTTTCACTTTACCAAGAAAGAAGGATGAAAAAACTTGTTTTTTTTTCACGCCCTTCACAACTGCATTAAAACTGACATTTTTAATACCGTCTGCGCGGTGAAATCGGTGTAGACCAAATATTTCTTGCTCCTTAGATCTATTGTTATGTGTTTCCTTGTTCAAGAGCTCCTGCAGGGACGTTTTCGTGGGTGTCCTTCGCGTACAGCTTGAAGGGCTCCCGGAGTAACGTTTTGGCCTGGATCTTTAATGTCGAAGCACGCGCATACTATACTCGGTGACAACTTAAGAAAAGCACCGATGATGATGATGATGATTCTATTGGTTTCCCCTTTGAAACGGAGTGATGACATGTCATCTTACCAAAAAGAACTAATATAACCATGTTTTACACTCTTGGTTTAATACTAGCGCTGCTTAGGGCAGGCACTAAAGCTTATTAGGCCCGAAATACTTTCTTTACCCTGTTACCGGTGGTAACTGTCCTAGGCAATATTCCCCCCTCTGATTTTCGTCCACCAGCATTCTAATCTTCTTTTCGTCCCCTCGACAGCCTTGAAGTTAACTTCCTTTCTGATACCCTTAAATCCTAGGGCTTCTGAAAGCCCAATATTCCCTTCATGCAGATTTGGATGGATACCCTTACATTCTAACACTATGTGCTGCATAGTTTCTGTTTCTTTGCCGCAGACCACACATACCCCATCATTTTGTGAATACATCCTCACAAAACTCTTAGTTCGCAGGCAACCTACTCAAGCCTCAAAAAGCAAAGAACTGCTCTGGGAATTATCGTAGAAATTTTCCTTTCTGATGTTCATCTTCTCAGCCCTGTACATCTATAACGACGTTTTAGCTTCCATTTTTTCCCTCCATTTATTCGTTTCAATCTGCCTTGCCTCTTTTTTGGTTACCTTGGCTGTTTTGGATTCCCCACTGTTCTTTCCGTATTTCATCGTTAGCCTTCTAGTCTTTCTTAACCACTGCGTGTCCACGCTTTTCAAGTATAGGTACCTAAAAACCTTAGCTGCCCACCTTCGTTGATCCATTGCCCTCAACCTCATCTCAAAGCATATTTTACTCTGAGCTTCTCCAACTTCAAACGACGCCCAGCCCATATCTCCCTGAACTGCTTCGTTAGTTGTTTTTCCATGCGCGCCTAAGGCGAAACGTCCTACCGTTCTCTGGTTCACTTCAAGGCCTGATTGAACGCCTGATTTTAAGCAGAGTACAGCATTCGCAAACGTGAGACCCGGAACCATTACTCCTTTCCACATTCCTCTTACTACTTCATATTTGTTATACCCCCACAGAGCTCTATGCTTCAATATAGCTGCGTTTCGCTTTCCCTTAACCTTAAGTTGCTCCGCGTGAGTACTTAAGTAGTTATCCCATTCGTTTATCCACACTCCCAAATATTTATATTCCTTCACTCTAGGTAAATTCGCCTCGCTGGATAGACATTACGTCGGTGGTAGCGTCATTGAAAACCATTATTCCTGATTTTTCTGCACTGAAATTTAACCCGAGGTCAGTGGCTTCCTGGGCGCAGATATATATTAGCCGCTGCATATCGGTTTGGTTATCAGCTAAAAGAACAATGTCGTCTGCGTATAGCATTCCCGGAATATGCTGTTGTACCACTTCGCCTTGCAGCATATGGGTTAGGCTAAACCCTACTTGACTTTCTTCCAGTTTCTTTTCTAACCCTGCCATGTAAAGCATGAACAGTATTGGGCTCAAAGGGCATCCCTGTTTCAGTCCCCGATGGATGTTGACCTGCTGGGCGCATTTCTGTCCTTCCCAAGTAAGGTGCACTCTATTGTCTATATAGATTGCTATAAGGAACTGTACTAACTCATCATCTAATCCCTGGAGTTTCAGCATTCTCCACAGCCGTTCTCTGTTTACGTTGTCATATGCCCCTTTAATGTCCAAGAACGTAATCCATAGTGGTCTATTCTGTGCTTTCGCAATTTCAATGCATTGCGTTATCACGAACAGATTGTCATCCAGTCGCCTGTCTTGTCTAAATGCATTCTGCAGTTCCCCAAGTATTTCATTTTCTTCCATCCATGCTTGAATTTCTGATTTTATCGCCTGCATTACGAATCTATACACCAATGACGTTACTGTGAGTGGTCTGTATGAATTAATACTGGCTTTGTCTCCTCTGCATTTATATATTAAATTCATCCTACTTTCTAACCAGTCCTCTGGTATTTGTTTGGTTTCTATCACCTTATCTATTGCCCTCATAAACGATTCCTTACTTTTAGGTCCAAGTAGGTTTATTAGTTGCATTGGTATTCCGTCCGGGCCCACTGCTGTCTGGGGGGAAACCTTTTGCTCTGCTTTTTTCCAATCAAGGTTGCTCAAACTTATTTCCCTTTCCGCAGTCTTTTGTGGTGCTGATGTTATCGGTGCAGGTTTCCCTACCACAATTGTCCTAAACCTCTCACTAATCACTCGATCAATATGCGCCAACGCGTGCTCTCCTTCTAAATGTTCCCCCTCCTCAGCAATCAGGAATTTTCGATGGTTATCGTTTTTTGAGCTTAGTGATTTTACATGGTTCCAAAACTTCTTGGATGCGCTTTTGTCCTTCTTCCGTATTTCTGCCATCCATTGTTCGCTTTTCTGCTTGATCTTTGCTTGCACCATTTTCTGCACTTCTAGTTTTTTCCCACGGTAGACATTCCACTTTTCCCTCACTACCTCCGGTTCCATACCAGTTCTTTTTGCTTCGTTCTCTCGACGCCTTTCTTCGCTGGTCAATAGCCTCTTTTATTTCCTTATTCCACCAGCTTCTCGGCTTTCTCTTCCCTTTCCATTGGTTTCGTTCCTTTGCTTCATTCATCTTACACTTTATGAACGCAATCATTTCGTCGTAATCCCAATTTTTGCCTGGGTATTTATTGATTTCATCTTCCAATCTATCAGCGATGATCTTTAACTGCTCATTATTCAAATTATTTCCTCCTATTGTACCTATTTCTGCATTTGTCCGGGTTGCGCCTCCAAAGTGCAAGCTAAACCGCTTGTGGTCGCTTCCTAAGCTGTCTGTTCCATTTTCATCTATCCTCATTTGCCGCAGCCTTCCGTATACTGTCTCAGATACTAAACTGTAGTCTATACTGGACTGTCTGTTACCGCTTTCCCACGTTATATGTCCGTCACACTTGCTTTCCGTGTTTACTATTACAAGCCGGTTTTCCTGGCATAGATCTATCACTAGAGAACCGTTGTGGTCTGTGTATCCATCCAAACCTCCTATATGGGCATTCATATCTCCAACTATGATTATTTCGCCCGAATCTTTGAACTCGTTTATATCTTCCCAAACAGTTTACCTTTTCCTCATTTTCCTCCCTAGCACTACTTCCGGTCCACAGATACACCACTCCTAACCATGTATTTTTTCCCTCTATGGTGCCTCTAACCCATAGATGCTCTTTACAACTTTCATATTCAACTTCCGCTGTTGAAACACCGATGATGATGATGATTTCTATTGGTTTCCCCTTTGTTTCGGGGTGATGACATGTCATCTGACCAAAAAGGACTAATATACCTATGTTTTACACTTTTGGTTCAATACTAGCGCTTCTTAGGGCAGGCACAACAAGCTTACTAGGCACAAAATACTTTTTTTTCCTGTTACAGGTGGTAACTGTCCTAGGAAATATTCCCCTCTCTGCTTTTCGTCCACCAGCATTCTAATCTTCTTTTCGTCCCCTCGACAGCCTTGAAGTTAACTTGGCAATATTTGGGCTTCTGAAAGCCCAATATTCCCTTCATGTAGATTTGGATGGATACCCTCACAGTCTAACACGATGTGCCGCATAGTTTCTGTTTCTTTTCCGGAAACCACGCATACCCCATCATTTTGTGAATACTTCCCCACAAAACTCTTAGTTCGCAGGCAACCAGCTCTAGCCTCAAAAAGCAAAGCACTGCCCTGGGAATTATCATAGAAATTTTCCTTTCTGATGTTCAATTTCTCAGCCCTGTACATCTCTAACGACGTTTTACCTTCCATTTTTTCTCTCCATTTATTCGTTTCAATCTGCCTTGCCTCTTTTTTGGTTACCTTGGCTGTTTTGGATTCCCCACTGTTCTTTCCGTATTTCATCGTTAGCTTTCTAGTCTTTCTTAACCACTGCGTGTCCACGCTTTTCAAGTATAGGTACCTAAAAATCTTACCTGCCCACCTTCGTTGATCCATTGCCCTCAACCTCATCTCAAAGCATATTTTACTCTGAGCTTCTCTAACTTCAAACGACGCCCAGCCCATATCTCCCTGAACTGATTCGCTAGTTGTTTTTCCATGCACGCCTAAGGCCAAACGTCCTACCGTTCTCTGGTTTACTTAAATGCCTGATAGAACGTCTGATTTTAAGCAGAGTACAGCATTCGCAAACGTGAGACCCGGAACCATTACTCCTAAACCGGAAGTTGCCGTTACCGGAAGTTGCCGGAAGTTGCTTCCATTAGTTGCTTCCATTACCGGAAGTTGCCGCTGTGCCTTATCACCGTAGCCGGATGTTTTCCCGCGCCGCGCAAGTAGGGCGTTACTGGGAATATTTTGAACATGGCGTGAGCCGTTGCCGTGATGTTTTGGACTTAATATGCTTATAAACGACTACAGTGACGACAAGCAAACTGCGTCAGACAAGCAGACGATATCACGCATTTATAGCAAACCCCTTTCAAAGCGCGCGGGCACTGACATCACGGGTCCGGCGCTTTGGCGGAGTGATACACTGCATGAGGTGGTGCCGTTCTTGAGTTGTAACCCAGTATAGCGGTTCTCCTTCATGCGTCCGCAGGGAGTGTGGGCCGAGGGGGGCGTGCACAAGGCATCCTAGTGAAAAATTTCAACGTAGACATCTGACGGACCCATGCGACCTGAGGGCGCTCGTCCGAAGTCCTGCGGTTTCCATGGGTTGGTGCTTTACAAAGATAGTAAGATGCCCACGACACGGAAGTAAAACGAACATTCCTATGTTGGTTCACTAAAATAAATCTTTAGTCCTTCGAAGTTTCATTCAGCGAATTAAGTATGGCGTAGGCTCAATCACAAATTAAAAGAAAAGTATTTTGCTTCGCTTACAACTTGCCATGCGCAATGCTTCGGTGGTTATCAGTCATTACTTAAAGGAGTATATTCTCACCTTTGATTGATTGATTGTAGGGTTTAATGCGACGACGCAACGCAGGCGATGTGGCGCGCCGTAGTGGAGGGCTCCGGATTAAATTTGACCTCCTGGGGATCTTTAACGTGCGCCGAAATCTCGTACACACGGGCGTTTTTGCTTTTCGCCTCCATCAGAAAAGCGGCCGCCGCGGCCGGGAATCGAACCCGCGACCTCGTGCTCAGCAGCGCAACGCCTTAGCCACTGAGCCACCGCGGCGGGTATATTCTCACCTTTTTGGTCACTGAAGCCTTCGCTGTGAAGCCCAAAACCCACACAGACGAAATGCAAATATCTGGGATTTTGGGCAGCAGAAATTAACGGCCGCAAAGGACGGTTGGTTGCTATGTAGGGTGACCATCAAGCGTTGAAATATTTCCCAAGCTTGTTGCTTAGACAGCATTGAAAAGTTTTGGAATTTCAAATTGAGGAAGTGGCATGCTTATCCTTGTTTCCCACAAATTCAGATTTCTTGTCAACAGTGGTGCTTGAGCTATTGAGGTCTCTGATCCAGAAATCATCTAAGCAGGGCTCAAGGTAAATGTTTTTGCTCAAAGATGGCCGCTACATAGGTTATGCTTATAATGCAGTTATTTGAAGCTTTAGCAACCTTTTGGCGACTAGGAGCAGCCCGCCATGCTATGTTGACGGTAGTAGCTGATAGAAAAATTGTGTTCAAAACTCTGAGCCTACGTATCGTCAATGTGACGCATCAGGTTTTGGAGTGGCTGGAATGAAATATACAAGTTTAGTTCATTACAAACATTGCTTAAACCCGGTAACAAAGGTACCGGTTCTGTGGCAAACTTGAAATAAAACCACTAGAATACTAAAAAAAAGGTAAAGCAGTGATCACCACTCTACTTTTTGAGGGTGTCGATTTTAAAAGCCCAGAAGCTTCATGTGCAATTGGCGGTCGCAAACCAAAGCACCCGCGGAGAAATATAACTTGACGAGGGTAGTGTGTCATGACGTTCTGTTTGGTCGCCTCCCTTGAAACGTAGCGTAGGCGTCACACTTTTATCATCCTGATAACAGGGTTTTCATCGTTTCATTCTATTTTATCAGTACTGCTGCTATTAAGTCGCTACTACGCGCTGTGGCGTGAAGCCACTACTATTAAGACAACTGTAGCTGCTATTGCTTCACTACTAACATATTTCGCGCTGTAGCGCGAAATTTGAATGTTTTAATTGTTTTTTACTTCTTGTCAGGTAAAGACAGCTTTCGTAACTGGAATGGAGCTGAGCCCCCAAAGGCTCGTTTATTAATACTGAACAAGGTTGTATTTCCTCTTCATGGTCCCTTTAAACAACCTCAGGATTTTAGCGGAAGACGTAGGGTACATCAGAGGTCCTACTATCTTAACTTTCAACTAAAATACCACCTTCCGGGCGGGAAATTGAACACGTGACCTCATGTGCATACACGCTGCACTTTAGCCTCTAAACCATTTTTTAAAAGAAATATGAACAGCCGAAACTAAGTCTTCCATTTACCTGAGCCCGCGGGATGACCTTAAGTGCGGACATGAGAACCCAGATGGAATTGAGCTTTTACATACTGCTACTCAAGTTTTGTATTCGACATCCTGAAAGTATTACACCCATCGGCTTTACAGCCTTGTCCCCGACCTTCGCTGGTACGTTCACTTGCCGGCAACAGCTGGTGAAGCAACGACAGCTATCTCACTTGTCTAAGAGAAAGATGAGTGTACTCAGTCAACTCAACGGGTAGCAAGCACCAGTTTAGGCTGCGGAAAATCACTGAGGCATGTATTGTCTGAGCGTCGTACACTTGGCCACACGAGTCCTACGCACTTAGCCGATCTCTATAAGGCCTCGCACGCCCTCGATCTAGATCTCCTGTACCTCTCGAGCCAGGGGCGGGTAGTATACGTACGTGGAGCACACTTTATCTGAGACTGAATCGATATCGCGCATGTCGGCGAAAACAAATAACCATTGCTTACACAACGAATGTGTAGAGAAGGCAGAGAAGGAGATGAACAATGACCTGGATAGACGGGGCAAGGTTTAGCGGCGGCACCTAAGTGTCATCGATAGTGCCTTCACAAGTGCCAGACGCGAGCATATCTGTGCTAAGTGCTTCAATCGCGGTTCCTGTGACCCTCCTTTCTGTCCATGTTACGGTCTCCAGAAGTGGCAGAAAAAGAAAGATGGTTCTAGTCAGGTCTGAAGCATTGCGTTGTTGGGCTATGACAAGGCTGGTATTTCTTTTTGCTGTTTCACATTGGCGACTTTAATTTCTTTTGATGAATGCTAAGCTGCCTGAAAATGCGGCATAACCTAGTGATGCAATGGTGATACAATAGTGATGCAATAATGATGCAATATTCTATTCCCTGGAACCTGGGACTGGCCACCTCAAGGTGTAGAAGAGAAGTGTGATAAGAATCTTTATCAGGCTACGGCAAGAACGTCATAATAAGGGCAGTGTGTTTAAGCTAATTAAGCTGAATCCTGAAAATTTGGAGACTGTACACCCAACTTTTTTGCGGGACCCCGCTTAAACTTTATGACAGCGTAGGTTTGATATATTTCACTAGATCCTGCCTCGGCCTCAAACATAATCTGGAAACATAATCTTCACCAGGAAGACATGGCGGTGGGTTCACGTTCTTCACAGACGCCTTTTTAGGCATGATGTGATTTCGATGGTGAGCGCTTGGCATCTTATTCATTGGCGCATTGGCGTTTTGCTCATTAAGAAGAAACCATTGGGGATACAGGCTACAGCTTTTCTGTAACAGTCTCGTGTCTTCGAAGCACGAAGTGTTCTAACGCCAGGCAATGGTAAACGAGTGTCCCGGTGTGTTTTTTTAGTACGCGTTTTTTCCCATGGAGGTGAAACGTTCTAGCGAAAGGCGTTGGAACACTAGTGTCGCGGTGTGTTTTTTAGTACGTTTACGTTCCATCACAAGGTGTCCGAAAACGCGAGTTCCGGTGTTTTAGTACCTTCACTACATGAGACGACGGGAGATGCTGAGAGCCCAAGCCCCTAAGGTGCTTCGCTCCTAAAACAAAATTTCCCAACAGCATCATATACAGCGTTGGTGGAAAATGACCCGACGGACTCGCTACGAGCTCAACTGTGTGCGGAAATATTTCGCTGCCAAACAAACTATAATCATGATCAGCACGCACGTTGCCTTCAAAAATATCTAGAGTTGGGTTCAAATAACTGCTTTACAAGGTTGTGAAGCCTGCACTACGACTCAAGACCAGCGAAAGTTGAACCCTGCTTTGTAAATCTAGTTGTTTTTTTGAGAAATGACGTTTTTACAGTAGCAATAGTTGGGCACGATAGGAAGAGTAGCGTAGGAAAAGTGGTTGGGTAGCTTCAGCAAGGGGCTTTGGTTGGACTTTGCTCGTGCTTCGATGGACGGACGCTGAGTTTTTCGCATAGTGCATTTTTTGAACGCTGCCAGACATCAGCTATTTGGTATGAAAATTCGTTCAGGGAGAGATCAATGAATTTCGATAAGCGTTATTATGTTTCTACTTCTTACGAGGCAAGTAACAATTTTAAAATTTCCCACGTGCTTGGTTAAAATGAGCAGTAGACCCCATCTTGCATTCGATGGAAGAAAATCGTATGTAAATAAATCTTCTGGACAAATTTCGGAGCCTAAGCTTGCGAAATATATTTTCTTTTTCTTCCCCTTCGCTTTGTTGTTTTTGCCCACGGATAATTCATGGTTAGAAGAATTGTCCTTGCAAAAACAATAATTCACTCAGCACTTTTCACGGCACTTGCCATAGAAACCTGCTCTTTATTCTAAGTTCTTTGGAGCAGAATGGCTTTACGCCTTCTTTGTTTTCTTAACTACAGTCGCGGCACGCACGTACGATCTTGCGCTGGTGCAAATCAAAAATCAACCACACATTATCGCAAAAAAGAGTTCATGAATTTCAACAAGCGCGGGCATCCCCAACAGCTTTTCACAGCGAGCCGCGAATCACTGCTAACAATTTTCCCGCATCTGCAATCAAGAAAAAGAAAATCAACCGGACGCTATCTGCAAATGCGGGGCAGGTAACTGTTTGATGCGCTGCCGACAATATACGGTTGTAAAGTAGAAACGTTGACGGGGCGTTCAGATTTGCGCATAAATATGCGGTGCCGACGACATGCAAGCTCTTTTTTGAGCGTGCTGGGGGCACGATTCCAAATTGGGCGTAAGGCAAAGTGCCGGTTGTGAAAAAACAGTGTGGTTGATTGATTGATTGATTGATTGCGGGTTTAACGTACCGACGCAACGCAGGCGATGAGGCGCGCCTTAGTGGAGGGCTCAGGATTATTTTGACCACCTGGGATCCTTAACGTGCGCCGAAATCTCGTACACACGGTGGTTTTTTTTTTTTGCTTTTCGCCTCCACTAGAAAAGCGGCCGCCGCGGCCGGGAATCGAACCCGTGACCTCCTGCTCAGCAGCTCAACGCCTTAGCCACTGAGCCACTGCGGCGGGTAACACTGTGAAACCAGGAAGCGCTTCCCTGCAAAGTAACGGCAGAAACCTTTCTCCCAATGAAACACCGTTTTTTGCTTGCGGTAGGGCATAGCCTTGGCATGACCATGTTGAACGAGTTTACATACTTGGAGTGTTTATCTGCTACAAAGTAGAAAGCTTCTGTCGTTATCTATGACGTGAGTATACTGCTACTGCTGCACGGGGCGCTTACA
The DNA here is from genome assembly GCA_013339765.2 of Haemaphysalis longicornis. NCBI lineage: Eukaryota > Metazoa > Arthropoda > Arachnida > Ixodida > Ixodidae > Haemaphysalis > Haemaphysalis longicornis. Next base: position 88,955,978 of record CM023455.1, on the reverse strand, counting down.
ACCACCCACTCTCTTCCTTCTGTGGTATAAGGTCCCAGGGAACGCATTTAAGAATATGCAAAATTTTTCTTCCTCTTCGTTTCACCTCTTTCTACGGACATGTCATCGTTAATACGCTCTGAAATGTTCAGCAAAGACACCGGAATCTTCACAAAGTGATGGTTTTCTTGTGCTTCCAGTGCTTCTTCGGTGTTCGATGGTATCTGTGCGAATGTGGTTGGACAGCATTCTGCAGGAACGCTACTTCCCTTGTACAGTGTGCGATAAAAACGTGGGTCTTGTACAGGGAAGAGGATAAGTTAAGCGAAGAATGTATGCATCCTTTCGTCACCCATTTATTACAGCGAAGCTGTCTATGTCTATGATCGAGCATGTTACGTCCGGAAACAGAGCGATGTACACAAGAATCGCGCGTGACAGTAAGACGACCTTGCGTCGGCCACTAAAATACGCGGGATCGCATAACTGTCCACTACCGCTTCAGCGTATGAAAAACGTACTAATGAAAGAAGCCCTAGCCTGGAACTCCGATAATATGACTTTCAAGGGACAGCGAGAAAGCCTCGTATGACCGGGGTGTCGTACGCCCGGGGTGCGGGTAAATGCCGGCCCCGTAGACGGTCGCACGCGACAGGTGGGCTACGAACTTCATCAAACTTTCAAATTTAGCGCGTTCTCACGTGATATTCGAACCTGTAGCAGAACTACCAAGTTAAAAAACCACCGCTTATGTTGTGCCCCCTCCTCTTTATGGCGTCCAGTAGCCCGCCAGCCAAGCGCCGCGCGCTACGCGATATAAGGCCGACATTGTCGAGTGAACTGGGAGGGGAAAAGTCGAGTAGGAAACTGGATAGGCCAAGCGAAACGAACGATATTACAAGGCGGAGATGAACAAAAAACGGCATTGCCGTACGTATTGGAGACACCCTTTGAACGGTACCATGCCGTGCTGTTGTGTCATATGCTCAACACTACCTGTTTTCGTTTCCCGCAAGACCTATGACCGTGCCGTGCTATTGTGTCATATACTCAACACTACCTGTTTTCGTTTCCAGCCAGACGTATGAACGCGAAATAGATCATTCAATCTTCTCAAGTAACCGTGTTGCGGCGAAAATTATAACGTGGTCTTGCATCAGTGACTTGCTGTGGCGGCAGCGAGTGACCGAAAATGGCCATGCCAAGGGGTAAGTGTTTAGACGACGTAGTGAAGAGGTATCTACACCATTCTGTGCTTTCCGAAGTTTATTTTGTAAACTGAAGGTTCTAGACAGTTAAACGTAATTCTACTGGTGTGCACTGACGATCACGCTACTGCCCGCGGGCACCGCGGAGCCGCTTAGCCTCCCTCGCCCGCCCGAAGCATAAGTCGACATGCAAGCTGGGTCCGCTCTTGGGGCACTATGCCAGCTGCCAGCTCCTGGGCCTCCTGTAGGATAGCCGGCGCAGCAACCAACAAATGCGTCACTGCAGGGACTCCACCGCAAGGCGTGAGTGCCGCCAAGTGCGCTAGCAACACCCAGGGTGTCATGGATCATGATGGCAGCTCGATCTCTTCTATCTTCTCTGAGTCCCTCAACACAGTGATTTACGAGTATGCCAACAATGCCACACCGCCGTCATCCGAAGACGACAAATTTCAAGTTGTTGTTCCAACCAAATGGCGGCGTCGAGCTTCAAAAATGTCTCTTGCTATTCCAGACAACACTGTGACTGCGACTCCCCCGAAACATGGGCTTACTGTGATTCTGAAGCCCGTCTACTCCACTAAAATACTGACGCGATTCAACCCTTTGACACTAAAGGACAGCATAGAAGCAAAGGAACCAGATGGGGTTTTAAAGATAGGGCCAAATTTTTGGCTAAACCAACTCACCATCGATACAATAAACACTGCTGCTGCGGGACACCTCCTGAAGATAACTGCCATCGGAGACATACCTGTACGCATCTACGAACCCCGTCCAGAGAACTGTGCTCCTGGAGTCATCAGAGGGGTGCCACAAGACATTTCGTATTCTGAACCTCATGACAACTTGCGGCAGCGAACACCAGTGCGATCAGCGCGGCGTTTGGGAACCTCGGCGGTAGTGCAAATTGTATTTGCTACTGACACGACACCAGACTACATAATCTTGGGCTACACTCGATACCAAGTGGTCGAGTGCGGGTACATCGCCGCGACGTGTACCCGCAAGCTGCGTTGCGCGCGCTGTTGGGGAGATCATGAGCTTGCTGCATGTAAGGCTGCTGAAAAGCTACGTGCAAACTGTGGCAAAACTCACCAAGCCGATTTCTCTTACTGCCCAACGTTCCTGCAAGTGAAAAGAATATATCGGTACAAGAGCGAGAACAAGGTTGACTACAACGCTGCGAAAGCGGTGGTCTTATCTAAAACACGCTCTGGGAAGCGTAACGCGAGTGTCTGAGGACATGGACTTTGACGTTATTGACTTTCTGCCGCTACAACCCCAGTCGTCAGACCAAGTTTCTCAAAGTCCTGCTCGGACCGCAGGCCCACAGAAGCCTGCCTGGAAACGCCCCAACCAAATGCGCATGCGTCTGTCCAACAGAGAGCCGTCGGCAAAATCAAGCTCCTCTCTGACGCTCATTGAAGCGGTGCGTTCAATCCTAGCGGCTTTTTCGTCTCCTGTTGCTCAAGCCCTTTTAACCCTTCGAAACACCAATACTCCGGTCTTACGGGAATGGCTGCAACCATCTCGGCTGTACCGAATCAGTGCGCATGCAAACTTTCAAAAATCTGGCAACTGTGTTTCAATGGAATGCCTGTGGTCTGCGCTCCCACTTGTCCGACCTCCGGCAGCTAGTTGACAAGCATAAATTCCCGGTCATTGCCAACCCAGAATCCCGCCGGCGATCGAATATTCGTGTGTCGGGGCACACATTGCATCAATCTTCGACGATCTGCGACCAGAGAAGAGTGCTACTCAAAATTCATCAGGACGTGATCTTCGTGCTTCACAATATCGCACAAGACGCACCCAACAAATACAGTGCAGCAACAGTAAAGCATGGCCGTGCAACCTTCACCATAAACAACCGGGTGCGTCCCACCAAGAGCAAAATTCAACACGAAGCTCCCGGAAGACATTTTGCCCAGTACTCCTCCCCCGTATTTGCTCACCGGTAATTTTAACGCACACCACCAGCTTGAGGAAGCACAAAGACTACGTCAAGGGGAAGCAGTATGATCCATGTTGCCAACAAAGCGGACCTGGACGTGTTAAACGCTGGATGCCCCACATGTTTTCCGGGCAAAATTTCAAGTGTGTTGGATGTCACTATGGCCTCTGCTTCTCTGCTTCCGTCCGTGTCCTGGCAATCCGATATTGAAAGCTTGGGTACCGACCACGTGCCCAAATCCTCAATAATTGAAGGAATTTGTGGAGGTCCCTCTAAGCGGAAGGTATACTGTGTGAACTGGGACACCTATAAAACCTATTAGAACATAATGCTGGAGCCATTTCAACAAGCAAGGAGCTCGCAGTTTCCATTGGTCGGGCCAAATTAGAATCAACACGAGAAAGTCTACTTCCCAAGCCATGGTCTACAATTGATGGGGACTATGAACATCTTCGGGCTATTCGCCAGAGAGCCGAGTGCCAGGCCAGAAAAACCCTACAGCCAGACGACATCCGAGCTTCCAGGCGCCCGCAGAAGCGCGTTCTAAAGCACATCACCGCACTTGCCAAAAACAGCTGGGCCCAGTTTTGTCCAAGATTAGGTCCACGCAAGCCACTGACACGCATATGGCAGGTGTTCCGCAGCCTGAGAGCCCCACCCAGTCAGATTCACCCATTTTTTTCAGTAGCCCTCAAGCGTGGAGTCAGTGAAGTAGACGTTCCAGAAGAATTTTGCATAAAAGTCAGTGCTCCCCAGAGCCCTTCTCTGATTCTCGCGCAGTTGGCCGAGTGGCTTCCTACCACGAACGCTGTTATGATGGATTAGCCCTTTACCATCAATGACCTATCTGCAGCGTTAAAATCTGTTAATCTGTCCACCTCGCCTGGGCCTGATCGAGTTAGCTATTCGGCAATGCGACATCTCGGCAACAAGGCTCTACAGCCGTTGCTCGGTATATCCAATGCATTGTGGCAGACTGGCTCTGTTGAGGCTAGCTGCAAAATTTCCCACCTGGTACCGGTTCTCAAGCCAGGAAAATGCCTTACAGACATAAACGCTTACCGACCTATTGCTGTATTTAGCTGCATTGGTAACGTAATGGAAAAAAATGGTACTACATCGGCTTGTCTGGGACCTCGAAAACCGGAATGTCTACCCGCCAGAGATGTTAGGATTCAGGCAAGGAAGGAGCAGCGTTGATAATGTGATCATCTTGGTAACAGATGTTCCTGCACGAAATGCTGCGTAAAGGTTCACCATTGCTGTTTTCCTAGACATAAAGGCAGCATTTGACAGTGTTTCCCACGAAGAAATTTGAGGGGAGGTGGCGTTTGTAGGACTGCGAGGCCGATTGCAAGCCTGGATCAGTGATTACCTAAAGGATCGGTATGTCTACATGGCAACCAAAGATGGTGACACGACACGACATGTCATCACGCAAGCTGTACCACAAATTAGTGTTCTGTGGACGACCCTTTTCACTATATACCTCATCCGCATCACAAAGGTATTACCTCAAGGAATTCAGATCTCGGTGTATGCTGACGACATCTGCATCTGGGCTTCGGGCAGGAACCGCAGAAACATGCGAGTAATAGTGCAGAAGGGTCTGTTCGCCATTGAAAAACACCTCAGCAGCTGTGGGCTGCTTCTGTCTCCTGAGAAGTGCGCTGCAATGGCATTCACCAAGCGCTATGTATCTCAATACCCGCTGGAGATAGATAGCATGCAGATACCCTATGTTTGCAATCAAAAATTTCTAGGCATTACAATCGAGCGTTGGTTGTCCTGGGCTCCCCATATCAGGCGGCTTTCCTCCGATTAAAATGTCGGCTGCATTTCTCAGGCTAGTGTTACGCCTGTTCATTTCTTTCCCTCTATAATATTCTCATATCAGTTGGCGAGCACCCGTAGATGGTATAGTTTCGTGCTAGCACCGCGTTTTTTAGCACAATGGCTTCACTAAACCAAATGTTACAAACAAGTCTGGACATTGTGATCTGGGTAGTAGGCTGCAGTACCATTGTTAACTTTGATATTCTCACCTTGTAATCAATTTGTGTACGCGAACTTGTGTGATTGCTTTCGTGTCCTCTTTCTTTGTAATTGTTGTTTTCTAATATTCGTTGCTCACCGCCTCGGCATTCCCTGAAGTGCTACCATGCGACGGCCAGATGCATACTATCTGCTGCCGCGTCATACGCGTGCACCTGCCTGTTTTCTTGCTTTTCATGAGTTGTTTGACCTTGTCCTTTTTTTTTCTTCCCCGCTCTTTGTATACGAATGTACACTCATTTCCTGTCGAAACTGCCTGTCCTACTGCTTTTGGGCGCCACCCTTGCCTCCCACCAACAGAAGCCAAGTGTCTCATGTTTCAATGACCTTAACTTGATTTTTAGAAGGGGTGTGTATGGGCAGATGTTCGCCCTTTGTGTGCATGGGCATACCTTCCTTGGACCTTCTTCGTTCCGCGTGACTAATTTTTTTGCCCTTGTCAAGCACGTGCATGGGCATATCTTGTTTTGACCCATCTTTCACCCCTGTTGCCACGGGGGGAAGGAATTACCTTGTTAATTTTTTCTGTTTGGTTCTTCTCTCTTTCTTTCCCATGTTCGTATACCGCGTGACTGTTTGTTCTTTGTTTTTCGGTTTCTCTTCATTCTTTTACTACCCACAAACCATGATCTTATTGTACAAACTCTCCCTTCTCTTACCTTGCCCTCGCCCTTGCTACATTTTTTGTATACATATAACTCTGAAACGAACTTATTCTGTACTCTGAAGAAAGGAAGTCCTCGTTCTGAAACGTCAGTAAACTTTTTTCTATTTTCTACGTCTTTCTCGTGTGTCTCTGTCTCAACTAACCTCACACACACACACACGCACATATATATATATATATATATATATATATATATCCCGCCCGGCGGGCATTTTTTCACCACTTTCTTTTCGACTCAAAAAATTCTTCATCTCTTTCTATGACCCACCACAACCTCCCCTTTGCTTTCCGAGGTTTTCTTGACTGCCAACCCTTATTTTCTGTCCATATATATATATATATATATATATATATATATATAGGGAAGCAGTAAAACTTTGACGATGATAGTGAACACAAGAAAAGAACACTTCGAACAAGGTAGAAAACACGATTGTTGCCAACGTTACCGCAAAGAGACCTGGCTTCGCCAGGGCGTTCCTGATGAAGGCTACCTTGTTCGAAGTTTTCTTTTATATATACATGCATACATACGTACATGCATACATACACATACATACATAATTACATACATACTTCCATACATACATGCATACATAAGTAGATGCATATACATACATACATACATACATACATACATACATACATTTTATTTTATCAAGACAAACTACTACAAGTACCGGCCCGCATAAGCGAATTCTGCTTAGGGTAATGCGTTGGGTTAATTGATTGATTCTACGGTTTAAAGCACCGTCGCAACGGCTATGGGGCGCGCCGTAGTAGAGGGCTGTGGATTAAGTTTGACCACATGAGGGTCTTTAACGAGCGCCGAAATTTCTTGGACACGGGTGTTTTTGCTTTTTGCCTCCATCAGAAAAGCGGGCGCCGTGGCCAATGTGTTAGGGTAATGCGGTAAGGTAAAGCGCAGGGTGATGCGTTGTGAGTACGGAAAAGGCGTTGCACATTACCTCTACGCAGAACTGTGTGCGGTGGACCAAACAATTCTTTGTAACGGTTGTGAGCGACTTCCCGGGGGACTATTTTGCCGACGTCTCGTCCATACAGCTGCCCACGTCTGGTGCATACACTACGAGCTACGGACGAGACCCTCCCATGCCTGGGCCTTTTGTGTAAAGGCTCCCATGTCTTAGGAGGTCATCTGTGGCGGCGGTCTACCGCCGCACGGCCTGAGCCCTGGGATCCGCTGTGGACTGCGCCAGTCTTCACGCACAGTTCCTGGCGAGATCACCAACGACTTCATAGCCACGCCAGCCATGAACGCGCCACCACGGATACTTCGGCGAAGGACCACTCGGGCTTCGAACATGGTCTCCGACGCCGAACTTTGAACGTCAGTCATCAATTGTGGTGAGCGGCAAATAAACCGTGGTGTTGCCGAACCACTGTTTCAGCGTATCCTCCTTCCCGTAGAAACAAGCCTAAGTGCTTGAAACTAAATAAAGTCGATTGCCTGCTTACAAGTTCCAAAGCAAAAACGCGCACGCCAACAACCGGTTGGGGATTGATGAAAAAAGAAATAAAAAACAAAAGCAGCCGGGGTGGTAGTGGCGCGTGATGTTTTTTTTGCAACGCGTGAGCAATTCAGGATTGTGCCTGAATGTCGTATTATTGAATATATGTGAATCTCATTACAAGACCACTTGGCATGTTGCCCCGGGCGATATTTATGAGAACTTCTGGAATTAAAATTTCTGGTAATTCAAACAAAATTGTGGAGTTCCGTCGAGATTGAATTATCGCGGGTCTACTAATATCTTCACGAAAAAGTTAACTACGGTTGTCACCGATAAAGCACGCTATATACGGTAATTATATAGGTAACGTTACCACCATTACAAAATTATGGTATAAAATATGGGATCCGGACAGTTTATCGAACGCCGTTTTATCGAACGCCGTTTTATCGAAGTCGTTTTATCGAACGCCGTTTTATCGAACGCCGTTTTATCGACGGACGTTTTATTGAAGCCGTTTTATCGAAAGTGTTTTTCTCGGTTTTTTCGAGTAACAGAATTTGCAGTACGTTTTTTAAATTTCCTCCTCGCTATGTAATTTGCAAATCTTGTCTCCAGAGCAGGCCTATTTAAAAACATTTATAGTCTGTCTTCTAGTTGACTTTTATTTCCTGCGTGTTTTTTTGTTTGTTTTTGTGATGCGCGAAATATGCCACCAGAATTTTTTGCTGTGTTCATTGCGCAACTGGTACTGCCATAACGAATATCCTTGTGTCTCTATCCCCTCTGATCCGAAGCATATCACGGCATTGTGGCGTATTGATTAAAATGCCTCGATATGCTTCGTACCTTTTTGTATAAACCGCTTTTGTGTCGACACATAATCTAATTATTTCGCCGCGTATGTTGTACATAAGTCAGGCACTTCTTGGCGCTTGAGGGTCCAATGTCAAAAACCTAACTGGAACGCTAGCAAAAGTCTCTCCCGATTTCTGCATTCCTAATTCTTAATGGGATCTGAGTTCAGTTGCTAAGAGGTTACCAAGCCTTGTACTACTGTTCTCGTTGCCTTGCATGAACTAACGAGAAAAACGTTAGGTACAAAATTGTCACCGTACTGCAGGTTGGTTCGTTTTCATCTCCCTCTGGTTGCACCCCAGCATGTCTGCTGGGGTGCATGCTCTTGCCTTTTTATCATAAGGCATAAAAACAGTAAGATCAAAATAGTAAACACCGAAAATGGAGAAATCATGAAGGTATACTCAAAATACAGCGTCGTGACCCGATTACCTCTAAATAAAAATGGAAAATTAAAAAATGAGAACGAGCAATACTATGGCCCGTGCGATTACCTGAACAAGGCACACAAAAAACCAACAAAATGCGCTGCCTGGTCGGGCGTGTTCCTCCAAGGCCACCACGAAAACGTAAGGTTGGTGAATCAAAAGAGGGGCTAAGAGTGTTGACGCAAAAGTAGAAAATTATACGAAATCCTGTGTTTTTTTTTATTTTAGCATGATTAACAAAAAACGTAAATTGTGATGGGATGGGCAACTGTCCAGCTGTACTAGCTTACGAGTTTCCCTAGTGCGAGATGACCTCTGACGACTTGTCCTACTTGACGAGTTCACCTATGACGAGTTGGCTGTGACAGGTTCCCTTGTGACGATTCTCCTAGACTCCACCACCTCTGTTGGGGTCTCACTATCACTGTCGGAACCCCCCTGTTCCAGTCACATAGCACTAATCTTTCAGAAGTTCTTGGCCCAACATTTCTCCAGATGCAAACAGTGTGACCCCAAGGTCCGAGTAGGAGTCGCGGGTAAACCACGTGACTAGAACAATTGTGGGGTACAAGACTCTGGATCACGTAATGATGAACCATGGCGCAAGGGATATATTTTTCAACACTAACCTAAACACGCCGATACACATCTAAGGAATATTGCGCACGGGGTTCGGGTTGGTACTATAGGGGCAAATTCTGTAATATAAACAAGGGGGTCATACATGCTTGAGTGAAATCAATAAAGACTCAAAAAATAAAAATAATTTAATAAAACAAAGGTTATCGAAAACACTGTAAAGGCGCGTCAACATATATAGATAGGTTTTTTATGTAATGCACGGCAGAGACAATGTAGGAGGAAGGTTACTGCAGGTTAGGTTAATGCGATGGCCAGTTTAACAAAATAAACCCCGAAAATTGCAATGCAAGCCGCAAAACCTCACTTTCGATAAAACGGACGTAGGTGGTTCGATAAAACGGCATTCGATAAAACGGCGTTCGATAAAACGGGCATTTTTTCTATAAAACGGCGTTCGATAAAACGGCGTTCGATAAACTGTCTGGGAACCATAAAATATATATGCACTTCTCCAATCGGGTGTCACATGCTACGGCTTCGCTGCGCGTCCACATTCACAGAACAATAGGGCTGCTCATTTCTTGATATCGTTATTTTTTGGAAGCATTTTTAGGCTACTACCCTCGTGGAGTGTCAAGGGCGGTATGTGTTCAGGCATTTTTCGGCGGAAACCAAAAGTGATAGGTACCATAAAAACCTCCAGCATATTTGTTAAAGGACCATTTGGGTCTTTTCAAGCCCAAGGAGCTGGATAGTTTTTCCGAGCTTCTCATATTACACCAGCGCTGTCACGAGATTGACTAATGCCACCATGTGACGACATACTAGTAGTCGGTCCTCAGGAGATCCATCCTGCATCGACTAGGGGAGCAGGCTGTAATCTTCACTTGGAAATACTGATCTTACACGCTGGCCTAGGAATACCCACCTATTTCTGATTACTACGCGCCGCGGAGGCTCAGTGGCTAAGGCATTGAGCTGCAAAGCCCAAAGGTGTGGGTTTGATGATGGTAGTTGCAGAGCCTGTTTTCGGATGTAGGCGAAAAGCTTAAGTGGCCGTCTGACGAGATTTGGGCGCCTATAAGCGATGATCTAAATTAATTTTAAGTCCCCCACCAGGGAGCGCCTAGCAGCCTATATATAGCCACTGTGCATAAAACATCGAAATTTAAGATTAGAATTTTTGATAATACAGTCAGAAACAATTTTGGCTCATAAAAGTGGCACAACAAACGGAACTTTAGATAATTCAGTGTTAAACAAAATTATTCCAAATATTTTTATGATTAGCTAACACTAGTACCAATAACTTTGTGATTACCGCGATATAGAAAGATGAGGTAGAACCCGCTTCACAGTTCAGTGCTTTATGGTCGGTGAGGTTCTCAGAAGCAGCACTAAGTTGTTTGTGTCAGTGCAGCATTATGGTCGTCAGTCAACCTAATTCTCATGCATTCTCAAACCGTTTAATGCTTCTCAGACTGTTCATCAATATTTGCCTATGTGTTTTCTTCATGATTTCTATTTTCCCTGTTCCGTGTCGTTACGAGAACTCGCAACCATTAAAAACCAGTGAGGGTAAAGGGATATGTCGACGTGCAGTTGCATCTTCAGATGAGAAAAACGAAAATCAGGAAGTAAAGGCACTTCATCGCTGTAATGTTACAAATATACAGCATTAGCGAGAAGAAACAAAACATAACTTAAAACGAATCACGCAATCCAAAGTCTTTCGCTGCTCATAGCCAGATATGGCTGTAAAGAGCTCACACAATAGGTTATTAGCCTAATAATGATACGCATTAGTCGAAACTTTTTAAATTTCTGCAATTTTTTATTACCAAAATATAAAGTGTGGTGGAGATAAGTTGTTTAAACTTACCTTTCGTGGTGTCTCGTTAACTTTACGCCTTCCTTTGCACTATTGCACAGTAAAAATGTATCATTCTAGTTCATAAATCCTCCATATCACAAAAATTACTGGTCACATTATGTACGGCGAGAAGAGTGAAGAAGCACTGAAACGTAACTCATGCGAGCAGCCATACATAGGCTACCGTTTTAAAACTATTCCCGTTTTGCGCTCTGGTGCACAACGCTTGGAATGAATGAAAATGTCCGTTTATGCGCATTTCATGCCAGTTTAGAACATCGCGGTTGCTGCCAGAAGTATTGAAAAAGCCCGGTTTTCGAGAGAGGTGAATTTTAAAAGCTCACTACAAATAGCAGTAGCCAAACAACGGTAACCCGCCCAATACCTGATGGACGAGGATGGTTGAGTGTTAATCCCTGACACAGCACAGGTGACGCGGAGGGGAACTGACTCTTCGCCTTTCACATGCATTGCTATGACACTTCGGATGAAAGCGAAATAAACACAGTGCTCGTATAGAGTGCTTGGCTAGTAGTACCAAATGGTCCACATTCCTTCAATTCGAAAAGGAACTTCGGATCCCTAATCATACATGAACATCATAGACGTCAAGAAGTCGAAGGAGACAGAAAACTTTGTGCAGATTGTTTATTGGCTATTTTATCTAGTTAATTTGCAGAAGGCAGACAACAAAAAATACTTCACACGCACTGCTCATAACGTTCTGAAGCCTGAAAATAACAAATACTGTGCTAGTCTCTTAAAGTAATGAGCTCATCTTCCTTAGGCAAAGAACACATGAAGCTGCAGTGTTGTAAGGTTATTTGAAGATTCCTGTCTACGGCATTGCCAGGCCCAGCTGCTAATTACTACGACGTCTGGCCAAGATTCCTGCAGTTCGTGTCTATAAAAACCGGTGCTGTCTCTTCACAGTGACATACCTTTAGGAATACAGTGGAGTGTGACATCACTATCGCCTACCGCGATTCCGGAGACTTTCAGTGGGTCTAATCATCATGTGGACACTGGGGTAGGAGAACTCGTGCATGTCCACCTCTTCTGGAAGACCTTCGTCGTTCCACTGAATTCCGCTGTTCCGGAGAAAATCTTCATGTAGAAGTTCGCCATTGTAGTTCACGCCATTTAGATTGGGCCCATGACAGCTTAATGTGTACCACCAGGCGCCATGGTACAATTTCCCGCAGCTTGTCTCCTTGACATCAATCGTCTTGTCAAAGGTGGAAAACGGCATGCCATCTACTTTTCTGAGGGCGTTCCAACCTGATTGTTGGCAGGAACAAAAAAGCAGCGAAGCGCAAGGGTAATCAATCACCTTTTGTCATGGTCATTTTAAGGAACGCGCTATGGTGCTGTGTAAAAGTCTGGGTATTTTTACGTGGTCAGCCTAGTCTAAGACCGCCAGTAAAAAATATTCTAACACAACACGCTTATGGAATACGGCCGGGGGCTCACAACTATGTGTGGCACCTCTGCTAGCCAAGAAAAACTTCTCTGATGCGCCCTCAAAAACCACGAGTCCGAAGCAGTTGTTCCTCGCCCCATAATACAAATGTTTCATCTAGTCAGGAAATTGGCAAGGTTATTTTAGGGGTAGAGCCTACTAGAGCGTACCTGCGTTTTCCAACAATATACGGGAAAGGCATAAACGTCGAAGAAGCAGTCAAAGGACGTGCGTGCTCCGTGGAGCACCGGCGAATTGAGAAGTGCTTTATGCAAAGCGCCTGATTCAAATACGGTCGCGGGAACAGGGATGCACTGCTAACAAAGCATTAACACAACAGTCCCAAACAAAGTTTGTTGCAATAGTTGCTGCTCTGAAGAAGTTATAAATACTCCCTGTGGAAAACTTCGACAGGGAGCTAACATAGGAGTCAGCACACGCTGTTCAATTGAAAGAGACTGTAACGCCTAGCCATTATGTCTCGCCTCTGCCGACATTTACGCTGTCTTCATAATACTGATAACGTTGCACTGGTGACGAATCGGAGGTACTCCTCAACGCTACGTCGCAGAAGGTTAAAGCCCCCTTTTTTGTCATTATTTCCTTAAACCTGTTAAATAATCGAGTCCTTGTAAATGGCAAAATACCCCTGCAAAATGTGACTCTATAGAATATCTCATGAACCCGCACACTATGCATCTGAAAGGAAGACTTGTAACTTTATGGCCTTTACTGAGAGGCTTTCCGCGAGGGGAGGGGGGGGGGGGGGCAGAACACGACGTTGCGAGGTGATTGCTCTGACGACCTTTTTCACACGATTGGATATAAACCCATACTCTACGATAAAAGCGTGAGTCAACATTAAAGGGACCATGCACCATTTTTTTCAGCTTTTTTGTAAATATTAAATTCTTTTGTAACGCAGCCAATAAACTCATCCAGTACTTAAAATAGGTGATCCGTAATCCCAAAGTTCCTCAGCCGAAACTTACTCCTCCCTGCCCATGATATAACTTAGAAACTTGCTCAACAAAATTTTCACACTTTTCTCGTCATGGCGTTCTTCGAGCGGTTTAGTTACGCCATACACTGGAGTAGCGGCTTTTGGCCGGCGTTTTTTAAGTTGCATAAACGAACGATCTCCATAGCCGTATTCAAAGAAAACCACAAAAGCTAAGCAGAGACGGAAGATGGATCTTCTGCAATGAGGAAATCACGCCATTCCACTCAGTCCGGGCAATAATATAGCTTTCGCAGTGCTTCCAGGTGTGAATGCAAGAGGGAAAGAGTTTATAAAAAGTGTTTCCGAATCCCTTTAAATTGGTGGCATACCACCTCTGCGGATTTACCTACAAAATATGTCTCGTGGTTTCTTATACGCCCAGCATCATTTCACTTGTACGGCTGCACGCACAATGCCATTTATCGTGAACAAGTTGTCAGCTTACGCCTCCGACGGTTATTTTTCGGAGGATCTTTTGTTCGTTGTTACGTTGCACGAAATGTGAGTCGAGAATGGAATCGCCTTGCAACTAAACGATGTAAAAGAAATACCACTGTTGTTACATCCATCTCCTTCATCACCTTACTTACTGCCGGGGTACGGCGAAGGCATTTCCTTTAACTCCAAACTGCTCGCGTCGTGGCGCTGTCCTAATCTATTTAGTATCCAAACTTTATCTTGCCCCTGCATTGACTTATCGGTCCCTTGCTTTTAGTCTCGCCGGTCGGAGGTCATTCTGTTAAGCTGGTGGTTCACCAGTTGTCAGTTGTCATATTTAGATGCCCATCCCCAACTCATATCTTTCACTGTATTAGAGTTCGATGTGTCTATCGATCTAGGTCAGAAAGACCTTGAGAATCTATATGTAACGCTCCGGATCAAACAGATTGTCGACGGAGAAGTTGTTCATCAACTCTGCCATGTCACCTGTCCTCTGAAGCCAAGGCATGCGTCGTAGTCTACTCTTCGACATGTGATCATAGAACATTTAAATGGCTCAGGTATTCGTTTCGACTCAAACTGAAATGCGACGTTTAGTCTCTCCACAACATCCTCATCATTTCTGTACTTGCCGCAGTCGGATTTTTCTGTGCTACCAGACGAGCCCACTGACGATAACTTCGTTCTTCTACTGCCGCGAAATAGATAGTAGCCGCAGACACGAACATTTCTCCCTAGTCCTTCGTCGTTCAAGCGCTGTGCTCTACATAATTTGTGATGGCCCCTTGTTTTTTTTACACGTCCGAGGCTATCCTCCGCCGAAAGTGCATACCAACACCTTTCGTCATAGTAGTTATTCCTTCCAGTGAAACTGCTAAACCCTCGGCGAGCCAGTGCAGCTTGCCATGCGGCAAATGACTTGGGTGTTTGGAGCCTGTGGACTTGGTAGGGTGGTTCGCGTTACCCCACTTGTTAGATTAGTGCACTTGATCTCCTCTGCAATGACTCAGCTTCTCCTAGACATTCTTCAAACTGCCATTTACTCTCTTGAGCACGTGCAGAAAACTCAACAATTTAAAATTATTTGCCCTTTCTGTTTGTCATTTGACTGCGCACAACCCTCACTTCCACCATCTCTACTGGTACCCACTCTATCAAAACTGAAGCTTAAAAAGTGTCACTTTGCAGTACGCCACCTGACAATTTCTTTGTGTCGACTGTTTAAGCATAGAACATTAGACAAGAGCAAGCTGCGAGCTGCAGCCCAGTTTCCGATGGGAACAAGTATAAATGTTTATCGCCCTCTGCTTTTATTCCACCATTTTGTGGGCAAGTTTGCATTCATCATATCCTCGTTGACAGTGCTTCTCGCGGACGGCGCATTAATGTTTCGCCCTAATCCCCAGTGTGGTATGATGCATTTCAACATTGCGCATTCTTTAAAAGTCACCGCATATCATACTGCATTTACATCCAGGTGTGCCATCGTAGACTAAATGTGATGCCAGCGACGTTGACTTTAGTGCAGTGCTTGTGCAACAGAAATTTGATTTTAGTATGTAAATTGTTGCCTATGTGAGTCGCACGCTCCACAAGGCGGAATCTAACTACTCCGTCACGAAAAAAGAACATCTGGTCATTAAAGGAGCCACGAAGAGAAAACACAAGTTTGGTTCATTCGAAAGGTTGCCTCGTTAGAACACCACTTTTAACACAAACTTCGCTCAAATAAGCTACATAGTTAGAAAAAAAGGGAGTGACCATGCGACCCACTAGCTCATTTCCCGCAACAGAACCTATGATGTCCCATTAGAACGCTCTGCGCTTGGCGGAGGCCGGCAAAAGCAAACGCAAGTTATGCAAGGCTTACCAGTTTCCGTAGTGAGCTATATGCCCGTGAAACATACTGCCCATACCTTTTATGACACTATGAACGGTGGCGTAAACTGTTGAAGTTCCGAACGAACACGTAAAAAAGTACGCCAATGCGTACGAAACTACCACCGTCCGAGCTGGACATCCCGTCGTCGCGCTCTTTCCTCCATGCAGGCGAATTTGCGGGCTCGAGGCTCTTTGGGGCCAACGAACCGTCCCAGCACGCACAGCCGCGACCTTGCTTGGTATCTTAATCCTTTGACAGGAAGTTGGCGTCATATCGCCAACCAGCAAAGGTAAAAATAGAAACGAGGGGAGCAAGGAACAGCAAGCAGAAACGAGATAGTGCCACTCGTCGCAGTTTCCGAATGGTGGTCGTGTTGGCTTGGCGCTGTCGTTTCGAGTTCGTTTTCAGTTTACAAGCACTGAAAACTTGAGTTTGTTCGAGTACTTCGCAATTAAATTTCGTTGCTGCGTCCTGCATTGCCCATGTAGTACGGGCAAATCATCGAGTCGACTTGAAATTTCAGCTTGAACAAAAAAACGACAGGACTTAGGAAGGAAATACGGACACAGTGCTGACTATCAACATCGAGGGAGTGCGATATCCCCGGCGGTGAAGAGATCTCCTTTCATGCGCTGCCCAATGACGAACATCGGTGAAGCAAGTGGCTACGTTTTGTGAACATGGCAAACGCAGGAGAAAGGGAGCTAAATGAAGTACGAGTGTGCTCGCTTCATTTCCGACGAAGTGATTACGGCAGGGACCCTTACGTTAGCTCAATCCTGGGACATGCCGCCACTCGTCGCCGACTTCGTCAAATCGCCGTCAAAGTGCTCTGAGCTTGAAAAAATATACCCTATGCACCGCACATTGACCACCATATACCACCATATCTATGCATAATATTGAAAGAAAATTCCTCTCTATTTTAGGCAGTTCACCTGCATTGTACAGGCGATTCCTTGACGACAATTTCATTATGTGTACAGACACTGAGCAACGACTGAATGCCTTTATAGACGCATTCAACACAGTTCATCCTAATATTTCATTCACCTACGCGTACTCTCGCACCGAAATTAGTTTCTTGGATGTTCAGATTTATGTGCACCTGGGGACGATTGTGTACAGGAAACCTACAGACCCCCAACAGTACCTGCACTTCGACAGCTGCCACCCACGTCATTGCAGGACGGCCATCCCTTATTCCCAGGCACATAGATTTAGAAGAATTTGCTCCAGGGATGAAGACTTTCGAACGCCAGCTGAATGTGCAGGCCTCCTCCCCAAACAGCATTACCCGCAGGCCCTTGTTGACGATGCAACATCTAGGGCGGCCAGTTTAAATCGTAACACACTGCTACAGGGCTCACACGTGAATGATGGGGATCATTCGCGCGCTAATTTAGTCTTAACTTTTACTAGTATCCCGCCAAACGTGAATGAAATTTAAGAAAAGCCCTTCAACATTCTCCAGCAGAGTGAGCGACTTTCCAGAATTTTAGTGATCCTCCGTGTGAGGTGCACAGGCAGCCGGTCGCTCCCGATGTGAGATTGTGCATCGAAACGTCTACAGCCTACCGCTATATTCCGCGGTCACTATAACTGTCTCGTCCTATTCCGACCCCCTACAAACACTTCTCTTCTCGCCCCATTATTTTAAATTTCTTTCTCTCATTTTCTACTCTCAGCGTTTAGCAAGCATAACACGCCTTATTGTTAGCCATATTGTACCCAATGCCTCTTTATGTCACCATATGTAATACCCATTTTATCATTGGGAACTGGGAAATCAAATGTTGAAGCTTCCAATTTCGACCTAGCGTGTAAAAAATATTTAGTTTTGGTGTCTGTTGTGGCTTGTCTCGGGTGTCTTTTATTCACATTGCGATCCCCAACGCTAGTGCTCACGGGGTGCGCGGGTCCGTCCTGTTTTTTTGACGCATGTTTTGCATTGTTTGTCTTTTTCCTTCTTTTTCTTTTCTTTTCTATTTTTTGGTTGCCCTGGAGACGCAGCACACCCCGACTGTCACCCCTCTCTTCTTGTTTTCGTTTTTTTACAAACTGCCGCGCTCCGCCATATTTGCGCGGAATAAGCCCAGGGGTCCAGGCGTAAGCGCGACAGGCCGAGTGCTAACAGCAAATACGCCGTGCATTGGGCTTAGTGGACACTACGCGAGGCCGTGTACAGAGGGAGGCGAAGGCGGGAAATGGGACGCCTCAAATGGACTCCCCCATTAGCTTTTGTTGGAACCCCCAAAGTTGCGGAAGCTGCCTGGGCTCCAAATACAGTAAAGGGCCGCGCTTGCCTTCTTGACCTAGCCACTGAAGACTGTCGGTAATCAATCCTTGTTATCGGCGGCGCGCATGTACATTCACGGCTTGTGGCGGCATGTGCTGGAGACATCGGATGTTTTCCGGCCTTTCGCCACCCATGAACGTGTCGCATTTCCTATCATCCCCACCACTCGCGTTCATGCAGTATGTTCCCCTCTCAACCCCCCCCCCCCTCTTCTTTCTCGTTTTTTTGTTGTTTCTTTTTGGGGGTCTTTTTCGCTTGCGTTAGGCAGAATAAGCTCTATATGGTGCGTGTGTTTGTTTTTGTGTGTGTTTGTTTCCCATGTGGCTTGTGTTCCAGGGCGCCGCCCCCACCCTGAGTCCGTACGATTTTTTCCCAAAGCTTTCATGCCAGAAGAAGACCTGTCTCAGGTCGACACATTGAAAAAAGTCTCCAAAGAGCATACTTTTACTTTGTGCATATTCCTGCAGCACCGAAGGACTATACTTCATGACTATATATATATATATATATATATATATATATATATATATATATATATCGAAATAAGGGTTGGCAGCCGAGAAAACCTCGGAAAGCAAAGGGGAGGATGTGGTAGATCATTGAAACAGATTAAGAATTTGGAAAGAAAGAAAGAAAGTGAAGAAAAAATGCCCGCCAGGTGGGATCCGCACCCACGACCTCCAGAATACCGGTCTGGTGCGATATATAGCGAGGGCCTCTGTTCTGGCAGTCTTGTTGCCAAAGGGAGCTTAAGAGGGTTCAAAGCTGGTCGACCACTCTGGACATGTCGTAGACACTCGACTCACGACCCGGGGGTTAAAAAGAAGGTCCCCTTCACCCCGATTAGTCCGAATGGCGCTGGCTACCACCCCCAAGCACAGGAAACAAACATACCTAACATAAATACCCCAGAAAGTGTATGGGAAAATCGCCCCGCCGGTAGCGTAGTGGTTATCGCACCAGACCGGTATTCTGGAGGTCGTGGGTTCGGATCCCACCTGGCGGGCATTTTTTCTTCACTTTCTTTCTTTCTTTCCAAATTCTTAATCTGTTTCAATGATCTACCACATCCTCCCCTTTGCTTTCCGAGGTTTTCTCGGCTGCCAACCCTTATTTTTGTGTTATTTTCAACGAGCCCCTCATTTCCTATTCTGATTCGCTACATGCATAGCGAGGGCCTCTGTTCTGGCAGTCTTGTTGCCAAAGGGAGCTTAAGAGGGTTCAAAGCTGGTCGACCACTCTGGATATGTCGTAGACACTCGAGTCACGACCGGGGGTTAAAAAGAAGGTCCCCTTCACCCCGATTAGTCCCGAATGGCGCTGGCTACCACCCCCAAGCACAGGAAACAAACATACCTAACATAAATACCCCAGAAAGTGTATGGGAAAATCGCCCCGCCGGTAGCGTAGTGGTTATCGCACCAGACCGGTATTCTGGAGGTCGTGGGTTCGGATCCCACCTGGCGGGCATTTTTTCTTCACTTTCTTTCTTTCTTTCCAAATTCTTAATCTGTTTTCAATGATCTACCCACATCCTCCCCTTTGCTTTCCGAGGTTTTTCTCGGCTGCCAACCCTTATTTCTGTGTTATTTTCAACGAGCCCCTCATTTCCTATTCTGATTCGCTACATGCATAGCGAGGGCCTCTGTTCTGGCAGTCTTGTTGCCAAAGGGAGCTTAAGAGGGTTCAAAGCTGGTCGACCACTCTGGATATGTCGTAGACACTCGAGTCACGACCCGGGGGTTAAAAAGAAGGTCCCCTTCACCCCGATTAGTCCGAATGGCGCTGGCTACCACCCCCAAGCACAGGAAACAAACATACCTAACATAAATACCCCAGAAAGTGTATGGGAAAATCGCCCCGCCGGTAGCGTAGTGGTTATCGCACCAGACCGGTATTCTGGAGGTCGTGGGTTCGGATCCCACCTGGCGGGCATTTTTTCTTCACTTTCTTTCTTTCTTTCCAAATTCTTAATCTGTTTCAATGATCTACCACATCCTCCCCTTTGCTTTCCGAGGTTTTCTCGGCTGCCAACCCTTATTTCTGTGTTATTTTCAACGAGCCCCTCATTTCCTATTCTGATTCGCTACATGCATAGCGAGGGCCTCTGTTCTGGCAGTCTTGTTGCCAAAGGGAGCTTAAGAGGGTTCAAAGCTGGTCGACCACTCTGGACATGTCGTAGACACTCGAGTCACGACCCGGGGGTTAAAAAGAAGGTCCCCTTCACCCCGATTAGTCCGAATGGCGCTGGCTACCACCCCCAAGCACAGGAAACAAACATACCTAACATAAATACCCCAGAAAGTTATGGGAAAATCGCCCCGCCGGTAGCGTAGTGGTTATCGCACCAGACCGGTATTCTGGAGGTCGTGGGTTCGGATCCCACCTGGCGGGCATTTTTTCTTCACTTTCTTTCTTTCTTTCCAAATTCTTAATCTGTTTCAATGATCTACCACATCCTCCCCTTTGCTTTCCGAGGTTTTCTCGGCTGCCAACCCTTATTTCTGTGTTATTTTCAACGAGCCCCTCATTTCCTATTCTGATTCGCTACATGCATAGCGAGGGCCTCTGTTCTGGCAGTCTTGTTGCCAAAGGGAGCTTAAGAGGGTTCAAAGCTGGTCGACCACTCTGGATATGTCGTAGACACTCGAGTCACGACCCGGGGGTTAAAAAGAAGGTCCCCTTCACCCCGATTAGTCCGAATGGCGCTGGCTACCACCCCCAAGCACAGGAAACAAACATACCTAACATAAATACCCCAGAAAGTGTATGGGAAAATCGCCCCGCCGGTAGCGTAGTGGTTATCGCACCAGACCGGTATTCTGGAGGTCGTGGGTTCGGATCCCACCTGGCGGGCATTTTTTCTTCACTTTCTTTCTTTCTTTCCAAATTCTTAATCTGTTTCAATGATCTACCACATCCTCCCCTTTGCTTTCCGAGGTTTTCTCGGCTGCCAAACCCTTATTTCTGTGTTATTTTCAACGAGCCCCTCATTTCCTATTCTGATTCGCTACATGCATAGCGAGGGCCTCTGTTCTGGCAGTCTTGTTGCCAAAGGGAGCTTTAAGAGGGTTCAAAGCTGGTCGACCACTCTGGACATGTCGTAGACACTCGAGTCACGACCCGGGGTTAAAAAGAAGGTCCCCTTCACCCCGATTAGTCCGAATGGCGCTGGCTACCACCCCCCAAGCACAGGAAACAAAACATACCTAACATTAATACCCCAGAAAGTGTATGGGAAAATCGCCCCGCCGGTAGCGTAGTGGTTATCGCACCAGACCGGTATTCTGGAGGTCGTGGGTTCGGATCCCACCTGGCGGGCATTTTTTCTTCACTTTCTTTCTTTCTTTCCAAATTCTTAATCTGTTTCAATGATCTACCACATCCTCCCCTTTCCTTTCCGAGGTTTTCTCGGCTGCCAACCCTTATTTCTGTGTTATTTTCAACGAGCCCCTCATTTCCTATTCTGATTCGCTACATGCATAGCGAGGGCCTCTGTTCTGGCAGTCTTGTTGCCAAAGGGAGCTTAAGAGGGTTCAAAGCTGGTCGACCACTCTGGACATGTCGTAGACACTCGAGTCACGACCCGGGGGTTAAAAAGAAGGTCCCCTTCACCCCGATTAGTCCGAATGGCGCTGGCTACCACCCCCAAGCACAGGAAACAAACATACCTAACATAAATACCCCAGAAAGTGTATGGGAAAATCGCCCCGCCGGTAGCGTAGTGGTTATCGCACCAGACCGGTATTCTGGAGGTCGTGGGTTCGGATCCCACCTGTCGGGCATTTTTTCTTCACTTTCTTTCTTTCTTTCCAAATTCTTAATCTGTTTCAATGATCTACCACATCCTCCCCTTTGCTTTCCCTTATTTCTGTGTTATTTTCAACGAGCCCCTCATTTCCTATTCTGATTCGCTACATGCATAGCGAGGGCCTCTGTTCTGGCAGTCTTGTTGCCAAAGGGAGCTTAAGAGGGTTCAAAGCTGGTCGACCACTCTGGACATGTCGTAGACACTCGAGTCACGACCCGGGGGTTAAAAAGAAGGTCCCCTTCACCCCGATTAGTCCGAATGGCGCTGGCTACCACCCCCAAGCACAGGAAACAAACATACCTAACATTAATACCCCAGAAAGTGTATGGGAAAATCGCCCCGCCGGTAGCCTAGTGGTTATCGCACCAGACCGGTATTCTGGAGGTCGTGGGTTCGGATCCCACCTGGCGGGCATTTTTTCTTCACTTTCTTTCTTTCTTTCCAAATTCTTAATCTGTTTCAATGATCTACCACATCCTCCCCTTTGCTTTCCGAGGTTTTCTCGGCTGCCAACCCTTATTTCTGTGTTATTTTCAACGAGCCCCTCATTTCCTATTCTGATTCGCTACATATATATATATATATATATATATATATCCGGCTAATCTGAAGTTTTATCAGCCGGTTGTCACTTCACCTCACCCTTCCCACCACTTCCACATCCTGCACGACGCCAGGGTTATCGCAAGGTAAGACGTCTGTTTCATTTTTATGCTCCCGATTCAGGATCCTCCACATGCACTTCCGGCTCTCCAGTTTTCTGAAGAAGGTTCACATGGTGCGTAGATTATTCCGTTCAGCGAACTCGACTAATAAATCCCCTCTGTTATTTCTACAACCCAGAACATAATTCCCAACTCCATTGTCCCCAGCCTGCTTCTTGCCTACTTTAGCATTTAAATATTTCACAACTACGATATACTGTGTTTTTACTTTAGCCATTGCCGATGCCACATCTTCATAGAAGCGTTCAACTAGCTGGTCGTCGTGGCTGGGTGTAGGCTCGTAGCTCTATGCCACCTTGAACTTGTATCTCTTATTAAGCCTAATAACCTGACTGGCTACCCTTCCGTTAATCCTATAGTATTCGTCTTGTTGACAGCTACGGTTTTAGTGACTAGAAATTTTATTCCTAGTCCTCGTTTGTCTACTAGACCACGTGACGGTAACATAGGGCGCGTCCATGTTTCAGCACTGTAGAGGCTTGACTTGTCTTCCTAACCTTGCTAAGCCCTATTTCATCCCATTTAATGCCCTCTAATTCCTATAACACCTATAGACTCGCTTCGCTAGATAAATGTCTTGTGTTAAACGTTGTCAGGTTTGAATTCCAATGATGGGCTGTCCATATCCAGGGATCCGTAGCGCCCTCTGCGTCGTCACAGGCTTGACCGCCGCCGTGGTCTGACCTACGCGAATTAGGCTAGATTGGAAGTTAGTTCGAAAGAAGCCGATCAAAGTTGGAGAATTCAGAATCGCGCTCCATAACCGATATTCAGCTTACCGAGGAAGCAGAGTTTACGTGACCGGAAGCCAGCGACAATATTACACGCACAACCATGGAGCGTGCAGCAGAAGGCGGAGGTACGATAGCTAGACAATAGTGGTATACTTTTTAAGAGGACGAACGATTTAATTAAAAACGGCAAACCATTATAACCTCCACCCCAGATGATAGAATAGAACTAGTGCAGGGGCAATGCATCTGGTGAGGATCAGATAACAGCAGACCTCTTGAAGGATGGCAGAGAAATTGTACTTGAAAAACTGGCAAACCTGTAGACGCAATGCCTAGTTACCGCAAGTGTACCGGAATCTTCGAAGAACGCGAACACCATCCTAATCAATAAGAGAGGGGACATGAAGGGTTTGAAACATTACAAGCCAGTAATCTTTTTGTCACTCCTATACAAGGTCCTTATCGAGGTAATCGGTAACAAAATTTCTGCCACCTAAGATTTCAGTCCACCTAATGAAAGGTTATTTAACAATAAACCGCATTCACACGACTAGTCAGGTAGCAGAGGAGTGTGCGGAGTGTACTCAATCCCTATATATAGCCTTCATAGAATATGAAAAAGGATTTCACTAGGTAGAAATCTCAGCACTCATTCAGGCATTGCGGAATTGGGTGCAGACGAGCATTACGTTAGAATCTTAGAGGATAGCTACAATGGGTCGACAGCCACCATTGTCTTCCATAAGGACAGGAGGAGAATACCTATAAGGAAGAGCGTCACATAAGGAGACACAATCTCCAAAGAGGAAGTCTTCGCCCATCTGCTCCATTACCTGGAGACGCCTGGCCTCACGCAGCGGCTGTAGCCCGGAGGGCAGTGACTGACTGATGTGCCCGAACTGACAGCTGTCAAGGACTGACAGCTCTTTGTATTCCTTCCTCTCATATTTTCTCCTTCTCTTCCTACTTTATCGTATTACTCCCCCTCTACGTCCCTTCCCCTGCACTGGGTTGTATGCAGGTGAGTTCCCTGCCGAGCTCAAAATATCCCCAGTGCGTTTCCTTTCCTTTTCCTGTCCCGCAAACCACAAACACAAAGTTATTCGCAATATGTTTACAAGAGGCATTCCGAACAATGCATATAAAAAAGGTGGGCATAAGTGGTAAGCGAATATACCTACTTAGGCCAAGTTGTGACCCCGGATCCCAACCATGTAGCAGAGATAATTAAATGGATATGAATAGGGTGGAGTGCATGCGGCAAGCATGCTAAGATAATTAATGGCAGCCTACCATTATCGCGGTACAAGAAAGTGTATGACAGCTGCATTTTACAGGTACTCATCTACATGGCAGAATATTGAAGGCTCACTACGAGGGTTCAACTTAAATTGAGAACGACTCAGCGGGCAATGGAGTGGAAAATGATAGGTGTAACATTAAGGGACAAGAAGAGAGCGGAGTGGGTCAGGGAACAAACACGTGTTAAGGACATATTAGTAGAGATTAAGAAGAAGAAATGGACGTGGGCAGGGAATGTAATGCGAAGGCAAGATAAC
Source organism: Haemaphysalis longicornis (assembly GCA_013339765.2). Classification (NCBI taxonomy): domain Eukaryota; kingdom Metazoa; phylum Arthropoda; class Arachnida; order Ixodida; family Ixodidae; genus Haemaphysalis; species Haemaphysalis longicornis. The sequence continues at coordinate 88,930,980 of CM023455.1, read as the reverse complement.
CTTTGGTTATTAAGGGTAACATTGTGGATCCCTACCGAAGGCAAATGTAGAAGGGGTGGTAGAAAGTTGAATGGGCAGATGAGATCAAGATGTTTGCGTGGATAAATTGGTCGCACTTAGCACAGGACCGGGATAATTGGAAATTGATGGGAGAAGCCTTTTCCCTGCAGTGGGCATAAATAGACTGATAGGCACGACTTACAGCAATTTGAAGTATCCTGCATTGCACGTAGTTGACGCTTAAAAATGCCTTCCATTTCTTTTAGGGGGGGGGGGCCCTGAGGGGCTTGGGCTGTCGGCGTCTCATGTCGTAGTCACCTCATCTCGTCGTAGCATCATGTGGTCATTGTACTCAAACACCGGGACACTCGTTTTCCAATGTCTCGTGCTAGAGCGTAATGCGTATAAAATAACACACCAGGACACTCGTTTTCCAAGTCCTCAGGATGAACGCTTCATTTTTCAAACACACGAGACCTACACCAACGTTGTATACCTCTACCACCAAAGGTTTTACCTCCGTAGGCAAAAACGCTAAGTCACCAAAAATACTCCTATACACTGCATTCTTCGCACCTCCCAAGGCTTCACGTAACGGTTTTATGTCCGCGGGTTAAAACGCCAAAGCGCCGAGAATACAATTATACACTGCATGCTTCGCCCTTCCTCAGCTTTCACGTCAGTAGAGATGGCCCGGGATTTTTTACCTGCTTCCGAATGCCAGTGAATACCTGCTTCCGAATGCCACAAGACGCCTTAAATAAAACATTGTCGTGCTCCCAGCAGTCAAGCAGGAATTAAGAGCGCAGTGCCGAAGCATATGACTATACGCGTCATATATTGCTCAGTTAGTTGTGGTACTTGTAAGAAAAACATACCATCTGCTCCCTTGAAATCGCGGACACTGATCCTGAAGAAGTCCTCTTCCGATGCTATCTTGAACCATCCGTAGTCGACTGACACGCTCTCCGATCCGCTCCTGTTCAGCACAACGCGAAGGCTCATCGGGTCTTCACCAGACGTCAGCGCATGGAGAGCATGATTACCTGAAAAAGAAAAGGCACGAAATTGTGTTATTATTTTAAAATCTGATCAACCGGAAGAATGAAATAACTTTATTATATTCGATTATTGTTACGACGTGGTTGATTGCCAGTAAGAGGCTGCAGTCTCCAGGCCGCCAGCACGCTTCTCGGGCGATTGTTTGGCACTGCTCGTCGTAATCGGCGCTGCCTGTGCTCTCATTTGCCGGGAAACTTCGAACGACCCTCTCGACCAGATAGCAGGTCGACTTCTTGATTTCAGAGAAATTGTATCGCATTAAAAGGCTAGTCATCACCAACATCCAGCCCCGGCCAAAGGTTTTGGAAGGACGAGGGAACGCGTCCGTCTGAGGTTTTTTTCCAACGCTATACTACGCCGACCTATCATAAAACATTTTTTAACCTGTGGACAATGGCGGATGCCAACGCTCTGGTGCGGTAGCAGACACTTACCAAATGGCCTGGACCTGTCATCGTAACCCATCCCAAAGCGCCATCCAAACCCTACCAGAGCGGACAGGTAGGCAGCCCTACTCGGTTGTTTAGACGTTCAGCCGCAGAAGGCCTTGGTCCAAAAAGCCAGATTTCTGGCTTCGACTTATGGGTTCCTGCTGTAGGAACTCTACCTATTACGTACAGCCCCACTATTAAGCTCGCACCTCTCATAACCGTAGTAAATGCTTTTCACCACCACCTAGGCGATGCCTCACTTCAGTGCTCCGCTGTTAGAGGGAGTTTGTATATTTTGACGCACCCTCCTGCCGTATGATAGACGGTGACTAGTTGGTGGCACTTCCGGCACAGTTTCGTGTATTGGGTTTGGTCAAATTTGTGTAGGGAGGAACGAAGGCGGAAGGTGCTCCTTTGGGTGTAGTGGAGTGCTGCTCATCCATGCTTTTTTAATTTATTGCCACGAGGAGCGAAATTTATTGGCTTTGCTTTGTAGTAGTGCAGGGTTTCGGAACATATGAGTATTACGGGGGCACACAATACCGGAAATGGTAACCTCCGGCACCAGAGGCACGAACCCAGCCGTAATCCTAATGAGTGCCCAGTATTAGAGTTTCATGTTCGGGTGCCCATATTATTTTTCTGGTTATTTTATTGGTAGCCAATTGCTATGCTGGGCAGGGTGTCGAACAGGACTTTTTTCGCGTTCGGTTCTGGTTCGTGTTCAAGCCTTTTGAGTTCAGTACGGGGTTTAGTTCTGGAGCACCTATTGTTCCTGTTCGACCCGGTTCGAACCGGTTCAAACGGGTTCTAAGGGCTTCGGAGAAAAAAGCACCAGTGTGTTTTGTGTTTAATTTTTTAGTTCTGGGTTTTCGTTTTATTGTACCGTCGGTATTAAAGGATATTCAGATTGTAGGTTTTTTGGGGAAAATATCCTCATTTGGGCGACTCAAAGAGACCCTGCAACCCGTTTTTCAACTTTTTTAAAAATCTCAACTGTTTGCAGAACATAGTCAATCAACACATGCAGTAGTAAGAGGAGACGGTTGCAAAGCACATCAGCCAAAAATTGCTACTCTATACCCGTCAGTAACTTGGAAACTTTCTAAAACAATTTTTCTCTGTTTCCCTTCTTCGACCACCGGAATTACGTCATTAGAGCGGTGGAGCGGCTATTGGCCGGCTTTCCTTCAGCAGCAGCAATGAACGCATTCGATAGCCGGATAAATAAAATGGGCGATGCTTGCTCTATATGTCGAGCTAGGCTTGAACCACAGCGAAGCTGGAGGATTTCTTTCTACGTAAGCACAGAAGAACACCACCACGTACTGAATTAGGTTTGAAATACTTTATTAACAGGTTCCGTCGTTGATTTTCACTCTAGTAATAGTAGGCTTCGCCATATCTATCTATGCTCTCATCCTCTTCATGCATGATTGGCGCGCCCGGATCGTTTTATCTGCACGCTTTCACATTTTTCCGAAAGTTCGACGCATCAGGACGGGCTAGAACCAGTGACAACCGGATTCACAAACTGGGCATCTACAGCGCGAAATGCCTCGATCACCAATAGCGACGCTGACGCACGTGGACTTTTTTTCTCTTGAGCGCCACGCGCAAGCCTGGACGTCGGGGGGCGCTCCCCATTAGACGCGTGCTCAGCAGCGAGGTAAGCGGCGGGAGTAACTATGACCCGGTGTTTTCTTATCAAGCAGCATACATTAGGGCCAGGAACAACAGCTCCGCTATTACACATGGTGCGGCTTGCCCTAGTGGTGCAAGGTTCTCACAAAAGCGGGCCTGTGGGCCAACCTAGCATCTGCGAATTTGGTAAGTTTTGCTAGTTTTTCTAGGCGTCTCGAAGTTTTTTAGGGCTGCGGAGATCTTGCTAGGGTAGGCTAAATGTTGAGGGGTGAGGCCAAGTCTACCCGGATTTCCCACGGCCGTTTCGTTCGGTCCCCAACAGTGACCATGGATCCTAGAGAGAAGGGGTAAGGGGGCGAGTAGGTCAACCATGTTTCCCCAGCCTTGCATCACTTGTGCACGCTCCACCAATTTATTTCTGGTTTTAGTAGCCAAAAAATATTATGATCAGAAAATGCTATAGTAAAGGGTGCGCATATGCATAAACCCTTTGTGCTCACACTTGAGCGGGCGTGAAAGCCGGCTTCGCTGTTATAACACCCGTTCTGTGGTGGTGCATTCTTTTTAGGCGGCGAAGGCTTTTTTGCTGGTATTTTTGTGCTAAAGCCAACTGACCAAGGTCTAGATTAGACAGATCGGCTGTTAAAAGAAAGCCACTAAAGCAAAGCATAAAATGAAGGCGTACCTGCTGCGACGAGCAAAACCCGCAATGCCGCTTCGTGCTAGATAGCTGGAGTTTTCGCGGTGATTCGAGACGCGAAGGAAAGAGTGAAGGCGTTTATCGGAAGTTTTGTAGAGTAACTTCTTTTAACTGTACAATCCACTGCAAATTGCTTTCCATGAAGGCTCAACGATTACAACATTAACTGATGCGACATAAATGCTCACAGAGACAATTTAGGCTGCTTATGTGTGTGAATGTGAAAGAATTACCCCTAATGGCAGCAAATTTCTTTTAAATTTAGTTTTATTCATTTATATATTTCTTTTTATTTTATTCTTGGCGAAACAACCCTGACTTTTAAAAATTTGACTGACTATCACGATACTCCCTAATGTGAAAGCTGAGCTTAGCACGAACTGCAGTCTTCTCGGTGATGTCGTATAGTTGCTGCGTCTCAGGAAGTTATCTCGTCATCAGTGAACGCACGAAGGCCTCTCGGTGTGTACTCTGGCGTGTTATCGTTGCGCGAGCCATCGAGGAGCATGTCTCATGCGGCTTCGGCATACCACCCTGCCCCTCACACTTTTGCCATGGTTTCAATCACCACTTCCATGTTTCCTTTATCTTCGGTAGCCTCTTAGTTGTCTTAGTTACAACGAGGCCGACCCTGAGGAACTACGCAAAACGAGAGCACGTGGAGCTTAAGAGCGGCGCTGCAGAACAAGATTCTAGGGAACTGGCCCGCTACCGCCTTGTGTTCCACTCCCCTCGCCGACAACCTAGTCTCCAAATAATGCATCCTCGCCGCATTGTTCTGGCAGGCAGGCATATAGCCTTCGAAAGGTGGAAGAGCGGCGTCGCCGGCGACGCCACCACCGCCTCCCCCCATGTAGCATCATCTCCTTAAGCTTCAGGCCAATGGCACGTGCCCTAGCAGCTGCCCGTTTCCCCGTCCGTCTACTAAGCAGGTGACCATCCGTACAGCACTCGCCTCGTATGCGGAAGGTACTGGGTTCGAATCCTGGTACCGCCGGGCACCCACCGGTTTCTTTACCGGGTATAGGCGTCCCTGGTCGAGTACGGAATCTTGAACGGGGAATCCACGCCAGGAAAGCTGCCTTAACCCTTGAGAGGTGCCCTGACCCTTGTCCATCTGGGGGAGAAAGAGTCTGGCGGCATGTCCTGCCACAGGCGGTGGCGAGTTGAGCATCCGCCGTGGCCGTGGAAGGCCCCATGTGCATTCGTGTGCCATGGTGGCGCCGGGCACCTACCGGTAAAATAGCTACAAGTGACTCCCAGGCCTGGCGCTCGGTCCTTGTGCGGGACTACAACGCTTGTGAAGTTCACCCGGCTTGCACGGGAAATCGCCCCTACGGAAAGGGGTGGCTGCAAAAACGTCGGAACTTTTTTTTGGTATCATCGAGCCTTGCCGTGGTGTGGCATCGCGTCCCCCCCCCCCTTCCTGTGCCTGGTGACGGGCCGCCCCTCACTCATCTCCAATCACGCATCCTCGCCTCAATATTCGGGCTGGCAGGAAGGCAGGCATACAGACAGGTAGTTTACTGGCAAGCGAGCACCCCCTTGGAGGGGCAGGCAACTTCTCTGAGTAGCAGAGAGCCGGCCCCACCACCATCATATTTGATAACGTCAAACGCCTACGCAAGCATGCGTGCACACACACGTATTTCGCACAATGAGGCAAAAAACTTCGCATTGAAAAAATATTGCTGAGCCCCAGGACGCGGGTTCGATTCCAGGTCGTGGCGGCCGCTTTTCCTATGGGGCTAAATGTTAATACGCCCATGTATTCGAGATTTCGACGCACGTTAAAGACCCCCGGGTGTCCAAAATTACTCCGGAGCCCTCCAGTACGGCGCGCCTCATCGCCTGTGTAGCTTGGGCGCGTTAAACCCAACAATAAATAAAAATTGGTTCATCGTGTACGCTTTTTATGCACCTAAATATTCCGCTGACCAAGTAACAGAAGCGTGTTGGAACATCGTCTGGCCTACCCTCCCAACAAGAAAAAGATCCACTCCAACGCAAGAACAAGGGGTCGCGTTGGTTGGCGTGCAGCTTACGGAGCTTCATACCCGAGTTCTCTAGCTAGGCCCAACATTTGCTTTTGAGCAACGTTTGACAAAACTGGAAAAGGTTAGCTTGGCCAGTGACATCACTCGCCACGTTCCGGGGGGTGACAAGCCAGGCTGCACCGGGGAGTGCACGGATGCCGTCGTGCGGTCTACAGCTATGCGCGAAAAAAGGTTCAACTGAAATGGTATGGTGGATTACCTGGTGAACAGTGACCTGAACATTCTTTTGCCGGATAAGGTGCACAAATGCGCTACTTTACCTAATGAGCCGGGTTTAAGGGAGTGCATAAGAATTTGAGAATAGCAACAGCGATTGTTTGTGTCCCCTTCTTTGTGTTTTCGCCCAGTTTTTGTGCAGCTAGCCATCAGGGAACAGTACCAATTAGCCCAGCATACAACACTCCTGCAGTTGGTGGTGACCCTGACGGCCCACATAAGAGAACAGGGATACATTCAAATTACCAGCACATTGAAAAATTTACACAATAATTAACACCATGTCCATGGTAACCACGTTGAATGAGCTATGATATGTTGCCTAGGAATATAGATTCTAACTTATTTTAAATGCTAAATAAATGAATCAAACTTGATTAACATAAGGATGGCGACTCGGCCTAAGTGGGAGCGGGTTGGGATGGTGTTGTCGAATAAGTGTGGGCACGTTTACATTCTCAGATGCACGCCAGTGGCGAGAACAAATTGCTGCATGGCGGCAAACACCTGCTTGGCTGTGGTTGCGGATGGATTGAGCCAGTCCTTCAATCACGTAACGCTGCTGGGTTTGCAAGACATGCGCTCCGCGCGCAGTCCTGAACACTGCCAAAAGAAATGATCAGTGGTGGGTGTGACTCCTACTGAGCACGTCACGCACGTAGGTGGTGTCGTGGCCGGCGGGGGCGAAGTGCTTGCAGTAGTGTCTGTGAGAACGGGTGGCCGGGGTCCAAGTGGGGGTCGAGGCGAGGCAAAACTGGTGGGAGCGGGGGAAAGTAACATCGCTTGCCAGAGCACGCGCGGCCTCATTGGGGAGTTAACGCAGTGCATCGGCAGCCAGTTTAGCCCAATCTAAATGCTAAAAAAATTGGGGAGATGGGCGGTATCTAACACACACTGATACTGTATACGGACGAATTAGCATAACATTGAGGGTAACGATAGGTAGGGAAATTGATGGGCTGTAGGATTACCGACTATGCATAATATTTGGTGGTTCTGTCGGGCGAGTAGTAAAAATATGTTCAGATATGCAGTAGACAGCCATAACCCGGGTTTGAAGCCCCGGAACCAGTTCGGAATGGTCGGTTCCTTCGATCTTTTCTGGTTCGGGTTCAGTTCCAAAATGTCGGAAAAATACGGGTTTGGTTAGGCTCCTGTTCTAAGCAAACATTCGGGTTCGTTTCCGGTTTTCTGTTTGGTTCCGGTTTCGGTTAGACAGCCTGATTCTGGAAGCTGTTTTTGAGATGCACTCCCTGGCCAATGGACTCCAGGTGTTTTCCGACTGCAGATATAATCTGTATTCGTTTATCCTCCTCACCTAAAGCGCTAGTACTGTGATTTCCGGTTCTTCTGCTTCTGTTTGGAGAGCTGACGTTGTCCGTAAATTAGTACCTATGGTACGTTTCGGTATTGCGTTGTGTTAAGAGATGTTGGAAATGCTACTAGTATTTGTAATAACAGCATCTGTGTTCCACCTGTACGGCAAATGACCGTATATTCTCTCAAATTTACGCATCTGACTAACCTTCCGCCTTGATGGGGCTGCGGGTTGACGTTTCTCTGCATAAGCGCCACTGTCACGGCCCTAGATTTGTAATTAGAATCTCGTGTGTAGTTGTGAATATGGTGTCATGTACTTTGTAGTCAAGTCACCCTAGCGGTTTCCTGAGCGTGTGTCTTGTTTTTAACCGTTCGAACTGATGGCTGCTGTATGCCTCGAGTATTTAGGAGTTAATTTAATTAATTCGTCAACGTTCATTTTGCTAGCCCCGGTTCCAATTTCGACTGCCCTTGTAACTGCTGTGTCAAGAGCTGGGAGGTTAATGGCGGTTTTATATGGAAGTGGGGCAGAGTATGCAACTCCTAAAATTAAGACGGTGTTTGCTATTTTGAGAATGTACCAATGTTTGATCCTCTTCTTTCTGATGGTTACTTGGTTAATCATTCGTAGTGTTTCTTCACGTTGCACCGTTATATATTGTAAAGCTGCTGTGCAGTCGTCCTGTTTTTTGAGGAGCCACAATTTTGGGTTATTTACCGTTGCGATAGGTTAGCTGGTAAGGCGGCCATCAGGGTAGGGGTTCGCATGCTTTTGCCCGGATTCTTGTGAGGATTTGGAGTAACTCTGATTTTTTTAGGCGAGGTAGGTAGTCCTCTCTAGAGGCTTGCTTTGGTACGGATGCATCAACTGTTTTGGGAAGTTCTTCCTTTTTTCCGTCAGACAATGTTGTTGTTTATAAGGTAATATCACCGGCGTCTATCGCGTGTGGAATATTGGGTATTTTTTCAGGCTTTGCGGAAGCTTGCGCCTTGTTACCTGGAAATGTGCTAAAGATATCACCTATCCCTGTGGTGTGACCTTGCTCGTTGCTTTGTGTGTGTCTGGTCATCTCCTCACTATCTATTGTAACCGTTGAGTCCTCCAAAAGAGCACACAAACAGTTAAACTTTTAACTCTGCAGTTTAGATCGTTTACGTTGAATGATATGCGTAGTGGGCTATATATTTAAGTTCATCCTTAAAAGCAGGGGGAATAATGACAGTTTGAGTAAGGTAAGAAGCTGGGTCCAGAATTTGCATCTTTCTTTGGAACCGTATGACCGTAGGTCTTCGGTTACAAATTTAACCTCAACCTTCTGTTATTGTTTGGAAGAGGTCGTTAGCCCACGTGCAGTTCCACAGTTTACGCAGTACTGCACGTAACATTACGTTATCTTCTCAGCAGATTAACGAGATAGGCCTCCTCTTGATTATTAAGGCGTTTTACCTGGTTTGAGGGGAAGCATCATTTCCGCGTGCTTGCACACACATTACAGGATGCCTACCTCCCAGCGGTTGTTGTAGTACACGGAAAGAACTCATATGGATGTACGGTCTAGGTTTTCCAGCCATTTGCAAGTTATTCCGTCTTTGCAGGGGGTGCTCCTATTCGTTATCTCAGCAAAGGCCTTTAGGATTTCGGCTTCCGTGTTTGAGTTATCAAGGGCTGAATTTATGGTGCCGCTGTAGATGCACGTTCGTGGTCTGGTATGTGTAGGTTTTTAGATATATTTGTCTACAAGTCTTTTGTCAGCTGCCGGGATGTCTTCAGTGCCCGCGATCAAACTCGTGTGGTGGGATAAGACTGGGAAAACTTTCATGGTCCATTTCTATTTGCTCCTATGGATTGTAATCCGATAAATCTATCCTTACAAACAGCATCCCAGTCTGCAATTTTATTAGTTTATACCTCATTTGAGGATGTTTTGTACATCCCAGTTGTTAGTATGGGATTGGCGCTGCCGAAGTTCCTCGGTGTTTACCAATCTGATACGAGTTACTTTTTTTCAAGGTAAGAGCCGCAGACGTAGCTCTGGTTGCACTAGATCCTACTATCGTAGGCTATTTGGGATTGGCTTGCACTATTAGGTTGAGCATACTGACTGCTTCGTGCGGTCTCCTTCTCTTACTTCATTTATTTCGGGGCAAAGAAAAAGGGATGCAGGAAAATGAAAACAGAATAAGGATGCCCCAACCCGTGCTTTCTACTGTATGACGGGTTAATATGATGCAGTATTGCACATAGATTTAAGTAAAATATGAGCAAAAATATGTGTACATAAAAGTGAAAAATGATAGGGATGTACCTTCTTCGCTGCTTCTGTAGTAAAGATTTTTTGCATATCTGTATTTTATTTCTTCGGCATTGTATTTTTTTTTCATGGAATAGACTAATTTAAAGCCTGTATTAACCTGTTTTCCGTTTATGTTTGAAACCTTCTTACTTTATGCCATTTTTGTTTTGTGGTAAAATTGTCTGGTAGTGTTGCGGTCAATAGTCTTGACTAGCTTTGCTAATTTGTCTATAGATGCTTTGTTTTTGATAATTTCGTGTTTCGATTCCGGAAAGGCTGTTTCAAATAATTTGCTTAGTTTTTCACGTTCTTTTTAACACAAAAGTGTTTTATTCGGGGATACACAAACATTTGAATGACGTCATATCCGTCGCGGTAGTGATGCCAAGTACAACGAAACAAGCGGCCTGTAAAGGGTGCACCCCTGCACACAGGGGCTTGCGGGGAAGCAACCTTTAGAACTAAAGAGTACGTTATACTTCGGGTTGTTTGTTCTTTGGTTCTATATATTAACACAAAAGTGTTTTATGCTGGCATACATCAAGATTTCACTGACATCGTAGCCGTCACGGAAATGACGGCAGTACACCTTTGCCGAAGCGACCCGCCAGCAGGACGTCGCTTGCCAAACACACCCACAAGACAGCCGCCGACCCGCAAATCCTGCTCAGCTGAAGATTTTGCTGCATATTTCAGTTTCGTATGATGCCGATTCCTATGACAAGAGGTATGACCCAGTTTTTTTCCCCAATTTTGCATGTTGTGAAGAAATGGTTAAAGTTTAAGGCTGGTGGTGTACATCTGCAGATAATATTACGGCTGATCTGAATTTTTTTTAAATAAATGGAAACCTACCCTTCCTTGACATCGCTTGTGCTGTGTAGTAGGTGGAAAGAACATAAATTTGATGGTGTAAATGTGATGTTTTTACCCACTGATAATCCTTGGCTTTGCTACAATGTTCATTCTGTATTTCTTCCTTCAGTCCGGTAATTCGCACAAGCTTGAGTACTTGCTCCAATTGGCAGTTTATGCTTTAGTACTTCTGATGAAGTTAGGTCCCACGAAAATGAAATTAATCGAGAACCTTTACGAGCTCCCTGACGGAACATAACTGAGATCTTTTGTGTTGAAATTTGTAAGTTATAGTTATGTGTGAATAAAATATACACGCTTTCTGGTACGTCGTTTTTTTTTAAATTCCTGCCAGTTATTCCATCGCTGGTAAAGCCTAAAGCATTTTCAATACCTAGGAATGTAAAAATAAAATTTTTTCGGCCAATAACAGCTTCTTGTACGTTATATCTCAAGTGGCCTATGCTGTTACAGCCGAAATATTGCGTTTAAATCAAGGTTAGTTAGGAGGTAACAAGTTGTTTTTTACAAAGGGAAAATACTTTCCCTTGTTTATTAGTTTTTGAAGTATTTGTTCCAGAACTAATCTCATGGCTATTGGGTGATAACAATGTGGGGTATTTTGGTGGGTATTCTGTTTTTATATAAATATTAATTAGGATATTTTCCAGGCGGTAGGGGAATAGCGAAATCTTAATCATGCGTTAAATATACAGGTAAAAAGATATATGCATTGGGTAAACGTTTGTGTGAAGTGCGCTTGCGAATTGTGTAGTCCTGGTGCTGTATGTTTTTTTTAATCAGCTACGATGTTTTCTACCCCTGCTTGTGTGAAGTCGCGATCGCGTTCGGTTTTTGTAGAGACGCCTTGTTCTGCTAAGTCGAGAGAAGCGCTTTTTTCGATTATGTCATCCGATTGTATTCGGCATAAGGGTCTCAACAAATATCTGAAAGTTTCGTCTCTGGACTTAGGAAGTTCATCATTATTCATTTCGATACACTGTAATGCAGTCGTTTTCTTTATTCTGTTAGTGCCCAGCTTCTATGGAAGGGTAAACGGGATTTATCATTCACCGTAGCACATAGTTTTGTTCAGACCTTTTCTTTGCTTGCATTTATATTGTTTCATTTTTAGCCCCTCCTTATACCACTTTTTAAACTGCTCTCTGAGTGCACCGACGGCCGCTTGGTATATCCTCCGCTTTCCTCGTACTTGTTTTCTTTTGATCGAGTGATCCGTGTTTCACCACCGCTTCCTTTCCATGTCGTCATTATTCAAATTTAAAGTACTGTTTGGTTATTTGAACGATTTTTCGGTAGAAGTGACTGACTATATATCCCAGGTCATTTGCTTCGGCTATTTGTTGCTTTGAAGTTTCATGCCTCCACCACTCTTCAAATTCTTTACGCAGTGCTTTTTCCACCCATTTAGTTGGCCTTTTTTGTGTTTGATTCCTTCATCTGAAACAAGTTTCATGCCTCCACCACTCTTCAAATTCTTTACGCAGTGCTTTTTCCACCCATTTAGTTGGCCTTTTTTGTGTTTGATTCCTTCATCTGAAACGTCCGTGTTTACATAACGGTGGTAAGTACTATTAACCGCTTCTAAAACTCTCCAACCTTATACTTGAGGTTCCAGTTCATGGGTACTAAGGTCATTCCAATTCAGCTTGTCCCATTATTTGTTTGAAAGGTAGGACCGTTGCTAGGGGTGTTCATCGAGAAACTTTTTTTCTCGATGATTGGGAGTTTCACCATAAGCAAACAAGATATTTTAATTCAAATTCCCTTCATTGAGAGATGGACTCACCCCCCCCCCCCCCAAATTTTCATGATGCCTAATACTTCGGGCGGGTCTTTTCTAAGGAGAATGTAGCAGTCAATGGGGTTGAAAGTGTTGCCTTGACAATTCAGTTTCGGGATTGAAACAGTTTGAGTTGCTCTTAACGGGAATACGCCTTTCGTTTTATAGTGAATAATTGTCGCAGCTTTAGAATATCAATTGGGGACAATAATTTTCTTTTATAGGCTATCAGATTACTTTGTTGTCAAAGTAGTATGGGTCTTGTAGGAAGGACATATTTTAAAAACAATAGATAACGTTTTAGATTCTTGTTCGCACCTTGCAAGGTTTTCTTGTAATATAGTTAGCGTGGACTTGGTCATTAGTAAAAAATCAAAAAATAAAATTAAAGTGATGGCTAAGTGTTTGACATGAGGAAATGGCTATAGCTTGTCACCTGAATGTGTCTATACCAAGCTCACATAAGCCTAGAGAGGACTTTCTCAAGTTCCTCTGCTTCAAATTTTTTGTATGTCGGGCACGTTCTGACATCATAATGTTGCCGCATTTTCTCCCGAGCCTGCATTCTGTCCTTCACCACAAACCCAAGAGTAATGTACTTCCGTCCCCCCCCCCCCCTTTGCTTGAAATAGTGGTTCCATGCGGATTTGCAGCATTGGACTGCTTCACCGTCACATCAGATTTCGTTGCGTTCGTACTTGACGAATCGAGACGGCAACATGGTATATATGTGTTGTATCATAAAGGCATGTCGCGCCAAAAAAGAGGAAACCTTGTCGAGCCGATGTTGATATGTGTGCATTGTAGGGCTTCGTACGCCAGTATCTTTCCCGCTACAATAGCCGTTTTTTCTTCTTTTTCTCTCGACGTGGTTTTCACCAGAATGTCGCTATCTTCGCATTGAACGCGGTTCTGTCGAAGAATCTTGTCTGGGATGTCTTCTTCAGCGATGTCCTCCTGAATACCGTTTTCCTTGACTTCGGGTAGCTTGGAGCCTTCACTTCGAGAAGCCTTGTTGGCTCCTTTCTCTTTTATTACTATCTCTCCGAACTTCTGCGGAGCTTCCTTGGACGTTGAAGCGATTCCTTGTTTGCTATGTCCCGCCGACACATCTTTTAAGCCTGATTGCATGGGTCAATATTGTTCTCAATAAGGTTTGTAATCCCATCTGCTTTTAGTGTGTTTGACGTGACTATGACAAAGGAAGTACGTGTTTGCTGTTTTTGGCTTGTGTATTTACTCGGAGAGTACCTCTTGCTTGCCATTACGATCTTGTGTTAGTGCTCCGGCGTAGCTTTTTTTATTCTGCGGGATGGCCTCATGCCCTCCTACAATCCAGTTACGTGTCCTTGTAGACGGTCTATTTGGGGGTCGCTTGTAAGCACACTTGTTTGACAGTGTTGTATTTGTCGAGGAGTGTGCCTATATGTGCTTGAACGTCCTTTATGTCTCGGCAGTGGGCCAAGACCGCAGATAGGGATCTCATAAAAGGTTTCTCTGATTTATCCAATCTGGAGAGGATGTTCCCCGATGTTGCTTCTTCTCTCCTCTTTTTGGCCCCTTCGGTCTCTTTCTTCAATGGTGGAAACCTTTCCTCCTTTGTTCGGGTATGATTTCTTAATGACAGAAATTGCTGGTTTAGTATGCTGTCCCTCTCGAACCTTATTCTTGACTTGCATGAGGTGTTCGACCCCTCGATGTGACGCCATATTGGGGAGTGTTCGACTGTTTTTACCTTCCTTTTGTTGCTTTGCTCCAGAGCTGTGGATGCGCTTTCCTCTATTCCTCAAAAAACGTGTCTTCCCCAAGGCGTTTCATAATCATGGCTATGCAGTATTGTTGGCGATGGGTCTAAATCTGAGTCTGACAGAGAGCTCCTTGCAGGCATCTGTTAGTTTAGTGTATTCCCAGTTGAAGTGTGCAGCGCTGAAGTCCCCTACTTAGTGAGTAAATATTTCGTTGCGATTTAGGCTGCAGCCATCTGTTTTAGTGTATGTGGAAGTTTGTATTCCCGGGGGGCTAAAAGGTTAAGCATTCAAGCCATCTATTGGCCTTTGTTCACAGAATGTATATCGATTAAGAAGTGTACAATACCTGATGCGTCCATATCGTGTCTGGTTGTCGTGTGCTTCTTTCTTACGAGTGCAATGACTAGGATGAGATTTGTTGCTGGGAAAGACCAGAATGCAGTTGTCACCATAGCATTGTTTTCGTGCGTGGCGATAACGTCGGGGGAGGCTAATTTTTGTTAGGTTCATATAGCCAGAAAGCACTTATTTTGGGCGTTTCCCCGTGCACTTTCACTGCCATACCTGAAACTTGTCTAATCATTTACCTTTTCCTTTGTTGTACACCTTTTTCAGTTGTTAATCTGTGTTTAGGTGCGGAGTACCTTAGGACCACACAATGTCCTTCCGCGTGCGTGCGCATAGCATTTACAATCGCAAAAAATCACACACGCACCGGCAGGATTCGAGTCTGTGTCTGGTAGACCAAAGTTAGTGTCAGTCGTCTAATTCATTGCGCAAAGACCGGGAGTTAGTACCCCGTAGTCAAACTGCTTACTCCCTCACCTGTAACGGTGCGGAGTACCTGAGGACCTCCAAATGTTCGTCCGCGTCCATCCGTGCGCACACTACCATCAAGCGAAATCAAGCGAAATTCGATTTGAGCCGTGACTTGCAGCTTCTTTTAAGTTGTAATCAAGTGCAACTGACCGCTCAAATCGAATGATGGTCGGGGAGCAATCGGATACCACTGGGGGCGCAGCTTGGATGTTATTTCGAGTCCCCGTACCCCGCACCCTCGCAATAATTTGGGTTTCTTTGTTCTTTGCTCTACGCTGTCATTTAGTTCACCCATGATGTATTTATGCACGACAAATAATTGTTTCTTTTAAAACGAACCTTTACTAATCTACAAACATACTGAGTTGCCAAATACACAACACACAAGACAGAACACAAGGACAGGCGCTACACTTCCAACAGTTTAATAGCAACGACCGGAACGTACATTCATACACACATAACGACATGCGCAATAGAGCTGCCCACAGCGTCAGCGCCAGATTATATCTAAGAACCGCCCCTCAGCTTTGAACAATACCACCGAAGTGTCACTAACGCAGTCACTTCCCTTCAATCTGATACGATGCGCGTCGAGCAACTCTCGGGCCTTCTGATATCTGCTCTTTCCCAGTATCTTTGTCGCGGAAAAGAGTGGCTCGCAGTTTGTGCAGGAATCGCAATGCGCTGTCAAATCTGCGCCATTATTAGACTTGAAATGTTGCGCATGCTCCCTTAGGCAGTCGTTGAAGCATCTCCCATTTTGGACGATATAGCACTTTCCACAGGTGAGGTGGATTTCGTAAACCACCCTTAAAGCCCAATCTACGAACGGCTTCTCATGTCGTTTTTCGCATGCCGTCTTTTTGCTACTAGTAGCAATGCGAGAGCAAACTTGGCCGAGCTTACTCGGGGCAGAAAAAACGACAGGGACACCGTACCTCTTCGCAACCTTATTTAGGTTATGCGACACCTTGTGTAGGTACGGACCGACTTCAGGTCGTTGGTCATTTTTTAGCTGCGCATTCGACCTTGGCTTAATACCCTTCAATTGTTGAATTAGGATTTCCACCCCCGCATTCACGACCGACAGAGAAAAGCCAGCCGCAGCACCTGATGTTCAAAACATGAGAAAATCGTGCGAACGCATGACGCAGTCAAGTTTTGAACATGAGGTGCAGCGGCTTTTGTCGGCTGGCTTCCCTCTGTCGGTCGTGAATGCGGTTACGGAAACCCTCCTTCAAAAAGTGAAGGGTAGTGAAGTGAAGTGAAAAAGTGAAGTGAAGGGTTTTAACGACTGCCTAAGGGAGCATGCGCAACATTTAAAGTCTAAAAATGGCGCACATTTGACAGCGCAATGTTATTCCTGCACAAACTGTGAGTCACCCTTTTCCGCGACAAAGATACTGGGAAAGAGCAGATATCAGAAGGCCCGAGAATTGCTCCAGGCGCATCGTACCAGATTGAAGGGAAGTGACTCCATTAGTGACACTTCGGTGGTATTGTTCAAAGCTGAGGGGCGGTTTTTAGATCAATTCTTGTGCTGACGCTGTGGGCATCTCTATTGGGCATGTCGGGATGTGTGTATAAATTTACGTTGCAGTAGTTGCTATTAAACTGTTGGAAGTGTAGCGCCGGATTTGCGCCACTCAGTAGGTTTGTAGACGTAAACCAACACGCCCAGCAACACTTTCTCTTTAGTAATCTCGTCGAACCAGTTTGCCGCCGCGGCCATTTTAACTTTCATTTAACAGCAACTGTGCCGTATTCTAGGCAATGCATCACCATACTCGCCGCGCCGAGCTCAGCCGACGGCCGTGTTTGCTATCCGCAGCGGCCGCCACTTCCGCCAGTGCGCATGCGCCCTCCGCAGCTGTTTCGCCCCTGAGTACGTGACTAGCGTCGTGTATACGAGCTTGACCATGCATGACAGCCTTGCCGGGCTCTCTTTTCTGAGCCTTGCGCGGGAAGGCTTTGAGCCGTCCTCGAACCGCCCACGGGATGGTCACTGCCTCGGATCGGCTATCCACTCGACTCAGCTATCCACTGGTCGGCTATCCACTCGACTCATAGAACGCCGGAGGCGCCAGCACAAGCACAGAAAAATGCAGGCTTTAAACGAATAGTATAATAATTACAGCTAAATCAAAGTTAGGTAGTAAAACCAAGACTTTACTTGGTTGAGACAAGATTTCGCTTTTCATATCCATGGTTAACTGAGGTAAGTCACAGCCATTGGTGGAGCGCTTGTGTCCCAAAGACGGGGTCAACAACGGATTCAAATTGAGTTACCGGAGGGAGTGGGGATTGCGTAGGTTATGCTTGTGAGGATGAGGGGGTAACCCTGGCGGTTCAGCTTAGCAATTGAGTACAATGTCCATGGCTTGCATTTGCTCGGGTGAGTGGGGTAAGGCCAGTGGGAGGGTTAGGGGAGGTAACGGTTCGTCTTGGCCATGTCCAGTGCCCTAAGTATTTTACTTTTTCTAGTAGTTGCTGCCTAAAGTCTACGGTTTACTGCCATTTTCTTTGCATTCGTTTTATTTCTGATGAAATTTCATTTAAAGTTTGGCCGCTTTTGTTGGCACAATTTTAGGAATAAAGGAGATGAGGCGGTCTGCCCAGCTTGCCAATGGTGGTTGCTGTTCGTTGTCCATTTTCGGGACGTGCCTGATTCCTGATGGGGATCTTGGCCTGAATCCGGCATGTCGTCTGTCTCCGCCCAGGGCCGTCCATGTGGTTTTGCCGTGGTTGGTGTGTGTGCTGGTATTTCTTGTTCTTACCTGGACCGTTGTTGTAGTCCAGATTCGGCCTCTACTCCTGTTTTCCGGGTGGCCGTCGTTGCAGCTCTGTCATGTGTGGTTCGTTTTAGCCTTCTAGGTGGTCTGCATCGCAGGCTGCAGACCTTGGACCACGTTGAGCGTTGTCACTGACAGAGGGCGCATTAGCTGTGCACAGATCTTACTGGGTGTGTTTTCATCCGCAATCACCGCATGCTTCCTCTAGTGTGTTCGTGCATGCCTCCACCAAGTGTCCCATTTTTTGCACAAGCTGCATACGAGGGTGGATTTTCCGTAAGAGTAGCATCAGACATATTCACCT
This sequence comes from Haemaphysalis longicornis, assembly GCA_013339765.2. Lineage (NCBI taxonomy): Eukaryota > Metazoa > Arthropoda > Arachnida > Ixodida > Ixodidae > Haemaphysalis > Haemaphysalis longicornis. The sequence goes on along the minus strand of CM023455.1, from coordinate 88,912,931 downwards.
CAGTAGCAGTTATGGTTGGGTACAGTTTTGTCCTCAATTGTGACCGCTGCTGATCAGGAATTTCCAAACCTCCTTTTTGTGGTGATCTTACATTCGTTAGCCCTTCTTTGGTTTGAAGCTTCTCCAGTGTGGTGCCCTTTGGAATTTCGTGAGTTACTTCCTTGATTTAGTTCTCTAAAGTCGCCAGACAGGCCTGTTATTAATTTACTCAATTGCCCACTGATGTGGATAGCGCAGTTAACGTTTTCAGCTTTGCGGCTCCTTGACCATGGGGAGTGCTTACAGCGCCGTCGTTTTGAGTTGGCCTCAAGAAGACTTTCCAGGCCCTTCCATAAATTGTTTCGTTGCTAGCACCCCCTCACTCACCATCCTGACTAGTTCGAGCGTTCCAATGGCGTTTAGTCGTTGTCCGTTTCGAGATCTCATGGTGACTTTGTGTACGTTTCGTGGGGAGCGCTGTGTTCCCACTAGGAGTACTTTCGTATGCGTTTTACTAAAAAGGGCATTTGCCCAAACTTGGCAGTCATAGTGACAGTGCGGAAAAAACGACGAAAAAGGACAATCGCACCACTACACGCGTTTCTGTACGTCGGTGCTGCCTCTAATACGATGTACACTCAATCGTCTACGCCAGCGGAAACTATGCGACGTGTAAGTATGCAACTAGAAGATGCCCCAGAAGATCAGAGAGATCCCATTAATGCCACATCGTGAGCAGACAGGGACGTGGTTGCGGCGGTTCCGACCGCTATCTGCCGAGCCCTTTCCATCACTTACGACGATTAGATTGCCCGCAGGCATTCGCTTCTCGGGAGGAGGGCATTGTCACAACAAAACAAGGCATTGTCAATACTGCCCCATCATTAAACATAAAGGTTCGTTTTTTGTACAGGAAAAGTAGTTTATTGTTTTTGCAGTCCCCCTTGTCAGCAGCCTGAAGTGCCCGCTCACTCCTAGTGTTGTCTCTACCCTTTCGTAACGTAAATAGTGTATGTGTATAAAGCATCAATCCCTTTTATTTCAGGGCATGTCACATTTCTCGTTAGGTGTATCGATTAATTTACATGCAATAAATTTTTCTTCTACTGAGATATTTCGAGGTGTCTTGACATCAAAGATAATATTGCGTGGTTATCCCGTAAGTGTATCTTCATTGCCTTTCAGTTTTAAATGGCTACAAAAATGTTTTCTCACCGATCCAGTACTCCTTCTCCACGTCACCAAAGCCAGAAGCGTACTCGGTCCAGTTCCTATAGAAATAGAACATACTGTTTCCGAATTGTCCCCGCCTTTGGATCACCTGCGAGGAATGGTATATGTATATATACATATATATTTCAAAAATACGAAATACTTCTTTTTTTGAGCTTGTATATTTTCAGAGAGAGTTTTACCCAATATAACTTAGTAGGCGTCTATCAGCGCAGCTTGCGAACATCCCCTCCTGTTTCAACACTTGAAATATATTAAGCCACAAAACCGTTCATGTTTAGGTCATTCGCGTTTGTTTACGAGGTAGAGGCTGAGTCCTGTCCCCCAACAGAATTTCCCTCTAGAGAATATCCGATGTTGCACCACGAGGTTTTCAGGGTCTTCCACCCCTCTATCTACATTGCACCCTCTAAGTGTGTCGTTATACACTCAACGCACATTGGAATATATCGTTCGTACACTTCGGGTTGCCGCCCCCCCCCCCCCACCCAGTTAGCCTGAACATACAGGTTGCATTGATTTTTCTGATTTCAACTTCTCATGCTGATGTCTCTTCACCAGCGCGTCATAGCGCGAATTCCCGCGCATGTGGAGAGTTCCCGGCCCCACTGCCAGAATGCCGAATGCGGACGAGCATTATGTTGCTTATGGTACATTGATACGGCCGAAGGGAAGCCTATCGCAGCCCTGCAGTCTGCTGTAAGTCTTCTGGCTTTCCCAATACGCCGCATTCTCTTTGGGTCTGTACTTTTGCGCAAGCATCACTTTCAATTCATCCTAAGCTCCTTTCACCCCCTCCGTTCCCTCCCCAAGAAGGCTCGCAACGCCAGAAGGGGCAGTCGTGGCAGCCTAGCGGCGAGCTTTGGTGGCTCACGTTTGTCAGGTGAACCTGCCTGTATAGCTATGTTTTTCCCAGAGCCCCCCTGACTTTAACATTTTTTTTGTCAGTAAACTTTCTCAACAGCAACAACAACAACGGGCGATCGGGGTTGCGGGTCGGCCGCTGTATGCAAATAACGCAGCAGTAGTTGTGATTTAGCAGGCGGTTGAGAATCAAACCCGACGTGATTATGTTGGTGATTAATATGATCAGTTGTTTTTATATTTTCCCAATTTCGACAACACACTTCGCGGATATAGTTGAACGAATTTCAGCCATAGCTTAGTCACCCGCGCATGCTTTCAGAACGCTGACACAGAATTGAGGCCATTGCGTAACATCATGGTATGGTGCTTGAAGAGCATTCTCCTCAGGGCTATCGATTTAACATTTACCCCAAATGGTGTTCTTATAGGGCAGGACATCCAGCCGCCAAAATATTTCTTCTGATAATTCCGTGTATTCGCTCCGGTTGTACAGCCCATCGTTTACATAAGCGCTTAGACCGGGTCTGGCAATGTTTCATGTTTCACAGCTTGAAGCGAGCTAGGTCATGGTGGGGGAAATACATGCAGCGGAGTTACCGTTTTCACGCTTTTGGCAGTTTTCGCGTTGAAAGGACGCTGAAGGGACTACGACAAAATATTGTTCGGGGAAGCATTCCGCGTTGTAACCAATGTAACCAACTTGCCCTAAACCTTTCGCGTAAAGCGTTAGATTTTTGCAGTGGTCGCAGAAAGGTAAATAGAAAAGCAGCCCTTCTCTAATCTGTCTAATCGCAGCAAAAATTACCTTGGTAATGTTAGCTACACTTTTAGACTTCAGTGTGGTCTGGTAATTATTTTGACAATGTTTACAATTTACTAAAGGCAGCTGCATCCACCGGTTGCACCTATGCATTCATGTTGTAATCAGCCGACAAGGCTCAGTGGTTTTGCGGTGGTGGTGCCGAACGATAAAAAATCTCACCGTCCAGTCTCCCCCGTCTGTCTCCATGTCGCAGTGCACGCGTTGTCCCGATTTGTTTGCCGCGCTGGGGTAAATGGTGTACACACCACTCGATGTTTGACCAAAATGGCGCAAGTGACCACAGTGTTGGGGTCGTACAAAATCTAAACAGAACCAAGAAAACGAACCACCCAGGCATATGCTTGAAACAAATTCAACATCTTGAGCTGTGCTTGGCGCCAGCTACGCCCAATGCGACACTGATAAAGTCTTTGCAAAATTTTTAGTTATATACTATTTTGCTTGCAATGAGCGGGCTTGTTAATTTTTTAATCAGACAACACTTTCGCTCACTTTGATGTCGACCCCGAAGACTCGGAAGATCTTTCGATCCCGCTACTGCGGTGAGTGAAATCACAGAAATTGCAAGGGCAGCGGCAGAGAACAGCATGGGCATGGAAAGACCCATGGCGGACCTTTCTTCTTGGGTGGCAGATACTTTATTTCTGAAATACAAAGATGCGGGAACATGAGCGGGTATCCTTCACTTGTCGCCTTTTCGAGACAGGCATCATTTATCAAATAGGGCAGCTCGTACAAGGAAAGCTCTTCAAGACGGTAAAAGTTCTGCAAATCAAAATTACTAATAAGTTGACTTCTCAATACTTCACCAGCATCAAGATAACTAACTGAAGTAGGACAGATACAAAATGCACGCCCGTGGCATCCTTTTGGGAGAAATGTGTGATAACTCCCAAAAGGAATATTACCAAAGTGTGCAGGCATTGTTTCCTCTTCACGCGTACGCTTCAGCGTACGTTTGCTTAGAAGTCCTATGGGCGGGGTCCTAAGCATTTGACCCCCTGTTAGGGCGACCATTCAGCATCTCTACCGCACACACAGCGTACCAAATGGTCTATGGTTTAAAGAATAGAAAACGAGTCAGTAGAGATTAAAGCAGGCTGCTCTAATTGGGGTCTGGGTGAGATTCGAATAGAGCGCCATCACATTGCTGGAGAACAACGCAACTCAAAATCATTACAACTCAGTGATTCTAGTTGGCTAAGGGTGAACATCGAGAATTCGCCCTGTCCTTTGAATTACAAACGAGGGTTGGACACATTCGCTCAGACGTACATGATTATGTAAAACCCTGTAACTTCAGAAGTAGCAATTACGTCGGTAGGAATGTACCATCGCGCTAATTATCCTTTTTTGGCTCGGCGACATGAGCGCGCCTAAGTGCCGAGCGATAGTAGAAGTGATAGAAAAAGACGCAAAAGAAAACGAATATTCAAATTGGGAGGTTGCGTTCTCAAATGCACACCGCGCTTCCGCAAACAGTAGGTCAAAAGGGTTGGCTTAACTCTCCTCGCAATATTTAAACCAATAACTCGGATTGGTGTGTGCGTGCGTGTGTGTGTGTGTGTGTGTGTGTGTGCGAGCGTGCTTGGCTGCTTCTATGTCTCCCCATATCACAATCGTCATGACGCGAGGCAGAAAGGATTTTTTTATTGTACTGGTACTGAAGTGAAATAGCAAGGTTTTCCCCGCACGGGGCACCTTGAGCAATGTTGGTGGAACTATTGGCGACACCGCGGACCCCGAAACCCCATAAATAAGCTGTAACCTACCGTAGTGATGTGTTTAAAGAAACCACAAACATTGGCCGTAGGAGCCCAGGTCAAGCTCCAGTGCATGAGCTCCCTGTCTGTTCACCAGGCAGGGAGGTCGGGGACCTCATCAGCTATCCAGGTAAGGCTGACGAAGAAAGTACCCCCGTTCCCAGCTTTTTCCTATGCTGTGTGGATATATCAAAACCCGCCCTAAAACATGACCAGTCCCTGAAAAGGGGCCGCACCGAAGTCTCCTTTCCACCCTTGCCTGAATTCGCATTTCCAAAACCCGAGAATTTCGGCCGCTTTCTCATAACAGAATGTTTTGACCAGTCAAAACCTGTCACAGCACAGTCTGTTTTGCTCATCTTAAAGTTCTTTGAGGGCATTGTCGGAACGTCTTACAAAACCAAGAAACTAAACTGAGGAGAAATACTGATCGAAGTTAACAAAAGACAACAATCCACTAACCTCCTCTCACAAACCCGCGTGGTAGATAAGCACATAAAGAGCACGCCCAACCGCATGCTGAACGGCGCCAAGGGTGTGATCTCCGATCCTGACCTAATGAACGAAAAAGAAACACATCTGCTCGAGAGCCTTCGAGACCAAGGCGTGACGGTAGTGTGAAGCATAACTTTGCGTTTAAATGACATTGAAATACCTACCAAACACTTGATCTTGACATTTGACAGCTCGACGCTCCCTGAGTCGGGGAATGCAAGTTTTTATCAGATGCCCAGTCCGACCTTACATACCGAATCGCGCCGCTGCTTCAAGAGCAAGCGGTTCGGGCACGGTACAACCTCTTGCCGCGGCAAAATGTCCTGTACCAAATGCACTGCACCGGGCCATCCGACATACAACTGTGATTCCACCGCCCTTACTAGTGTCAACTGTGGGTGACCACACGCGGTGTACTCCCGGAAATGTGAGAAATTCCAGCAGGAATAGTAAATAATCACTAAGGTCACAGAGAACATCAGCTTCCTAGAGACGGGGAAGGGGTAGGCCTCATTCCCCCTGGGGAGGTACGCCGACACATCTCGCCGGGAGGTGGAGCGGTGCATGGTTTCGGCGGAGGCGCAGTACTGTGAGTCAGAACTGGTCCCGCCCCCGCCCCACTCAGGGTTCCTCTGGTGGCCCGTCCCACCCCTACACCACTGGCTGAGCCAGGAGCGGCTGTGGTGGCAACCATGTGTTGGGGATGCCGCTGCATTCACTCTTTCGTCTGCACCGGCTCAAAGCACACGCGAGGGAACGAAGGAGATGTTGACGGAGACACCCGCGGCAGTTACCACCCCCGCCGCACCACCTGTGCAACCCAGAGCGCTCCTGACGCCCTCGGCGGTCGCAGCTCACACGAAGGGCATCGGAAAGGGTGCCATGGGGTCCGCTCCTACGGGCACCCTAATGAATTCGAATGATGACATGGACGCCGCGCCGTTCCGCCTCGCATTACAGCGAAAGGAACGGGCTGCGGCATTTATGTCAGTTGAGAATTTGAAAAAAAACCCTTCCAAGAGTTCAAGCCCGCAAAAACGATACATAGACACGCCCATATTCCAGTTGCTCTAAACTTAAATAATGGGAAGAGAAAATATTATGCAATGGAACTGCAAAGGCCTTCTTAAAAATCTTGATGATGTCTATGAGTTATTTATTTCTAATCAGCCGATTGTGATGTGTCTCCAAGACACCCATTTAAACTCTAAACAAACAAAATTTGTGAATGATTTTGGGTATTTAGGAAATACAGGGATGGTGGTAGGACATCTTCAAGTGGTGTGGCCTTCTTGTCCGAAAATCATTGGCGTGTCACACAATCCAATTACACACCATCCTTGAGGCTGTTTCTATTCGTACAATAATATTTATATGGCTAATTACGGTGGGCTCTCTTTACATTCCTCCTGAATTCCAGCTGTCCATTTATGATTTAGAGGCGCTGGTAGATAAGCTTCCAGAATCCTTCATCGTTATAGGTGACTTGAATGCACCGAATCCTCTTTTTGGGGCTCTTCGCACACGGATGCCCGAGGTGGCTTCATCGAAAAATTCTTATCTTCGGGACCATGCCTTTTTATTAAGCAACGGACTACATACCATAATACAGCAGACAGCACTTACACGCACCTTGATTTGCCTATTGGTTCCTCAGTTCTCTTTCCATGACTCGAGTGGGGCGTGGGCACGGACCCACGTGGTAGTGACCACTTCCCCACGTCACTAACATTTGCAGGTAAAGGCCCAAGAAGTTGATCTTCTCATAAGAGATTCAGTGAAGAACGAGCAAACTGGAGTACATTTACAGACATCCAAACTACACTACACATCCATAAGACACCTATGCGGTGAAGAAGCTACCCAACTGCTCATGGCGCACATCCTCGACGCTGCTGAAAAGTCTAGTTCCCACGCCTCTGGTGCGCCGCGTACCCATTGGAGGCCGTGGTGAAATGAGGAACGTAGGCGGGTGCGAGATGCCCAGAACAAGGCGCGGGGTATCCTCCGTCGGATGACGTCGGATGACCTCCTGACTTACAACATGTGTCCAGCTCAGCACAATACACAAGCACTTTCATGAAACACAAGCTCCCGGCCGAAAAGAAGCCTTTACATAACGATGAGATCAACCACTTCCTATAACTCTGAGTTTTCGCTTCATGAGCTGAGGGGCGCTCTGAGCACGTGTAAACCCTCAGCTCCAGGCTCTGTCAACATCACATATACAATATACAGCACCTCCACGCAGACGCACTTGAAACACTCCTACATCTATAGAATAAAATATGGCTTTCGGGGCACATTCCACGCTTGTGGCGGGAGGCCATAGTAGTGGCTTTCGTGAAGGAGGGAAACGGGGGGCAGTTATGTTGCTCTTCGGGCGTACAGAGCCACGCCACTTGCAAATGGCTTTAGTCCTGCGGGGTTGTTAATGGGACGGTGTCTGAGAACGTCTGTTCCGGCAGTGTCTAGTTCGCTAGATCCCGCTGTGGTCGACAATACAGCGCTCCGGGCGTGGGAACTGCGCCGAGCAGCCCAGCAGAAGAGAAACCACGACAGAAGGCACGGGGCTCGGATCCTCCGTGATTTAGAGCCGGGAGAAACGGTGTGGATAAAGAACCAGAACAAGACGGGAACGGTGCTTTCATCGGCGGGGTCTCCGAGGTCTTACATTGTGGAGACAGACACAGACCAACATAGAAGGAACCGAATCCACTTAGCCCCAGTCCCTGAAGTCGAGGTTCCACACTCGTCGAATGAATCAACGCCTGGGAGAAACCCGCCAGCTTCGCAAGATGCAAGGAGACGTGTGGTGGGAGAAGCGCCGGTTTACGACGACCAAAAGCCCCCAGAAACAAATGAGCCCCAGAAGTGCTCATCCGCTCCACAAGGCTACAAGACACGGAGTGGACGCGTAGTTAAGCCTGTCCAATGCTTGTAAAAGGGAAGGCTGAGAGGGTAAGATGTGCTGTGTGTTTATGCTTAGACGCAAGGGAAACCTGAGCCGACGGCGCGCAGCCGGCGGCTCGGCCCGCCCGACGAAGGAATTACGAGGGCGCGACCCGGGGAGGGGAACCGAAAAATAAAGGCACTCTCAGACTGAACGTCACACGTGTCGGTTATACGTTTCTCGCGCCCTGCGAACACTACACACGCGACAGTAGGATCGCTGGGAATGAGACCGCGTATCAGATGGCCGCTGCTGCTGAACTTGCACATAGATTGGATATAACAGCAGTACCCTGCACTGAACTCAAGGCTTACATAAGACCTTCGCAAAACATGGCAAGCACACTGGAATGAACAGACAGACAACAAACTGCACATAATAAAGCCGATCTTGGGACCATACACAACTTATTCACTCACCAGACACACTGAAGTTGCCTTAGCAAGGTTACGGAAAGGCCACGCACATGCAGCCCATTCCCGCGTGCTCACTGGGTCACTAAGACCCATGTCCAGCGGGTGTAAATACGGCCTATCCCTGATCCACATCCCCATACAATGCAAGGCACTAGAACCAACACGATACGTCTCACACCTACACAGACAACACATCAGATTACACCCATCGTACGTATTGAAGGGACGACCCCCTAATTATCCACAAGCGTATTCTTAAGTTTCTTAGCGATGCCAAGGTGTTACATCTCATTACTTTCCATGCACGTTGAAACTCTGGCCCTTTGCATCACTCATCCTCATTGTCTGTTATCTCATCGCACGTATATTTGTAGTAAAAGGTTTACGTTTCCTATCATTTTGTCCTCATAAAAAACTTTTCCTTGGCGCTCTACGCCCTTTGTCGGCTTTGCTCCATCAAAACCCTATCATCATCATCAATAGCAAGGTTTTGTTCGGCAGTCATGCTTTACTCTCCGACTGCATAATTTAGGGTGCGGAAAATAGGCGTAGCAACGGGATGTTGGGCGAAGCATAACAAGGGAAAACAGTAGCAAGGCTGTGACCTTACCTCCAAATGGAAGATGAGATTGGTCGCAGGTAAACAAAGTTTGACTTCTGGTGTAACCTGCTCAAGCAAGAAATTTTGATTCCAAGTCAATCAGGAAAGCGATATCCACTTCTAATGTGAGAATTGCCTGTTAAAAGCTTTTATAGCAGAGAAGAAGAGAAGTGAGCCATTCGTTGTCGTTCTTCACGGTAGAACTTAGCGTCCTATCAGCGTCCACTGAGAAATCCCTATCTTCAGCGTAATATTCCTGGAAAGGCCAAGGCCAGGCTCGCTCTGCATATCTGCCCACTCTGCATATCTGTCTGTGAATTGCACAAAGCGCAAGTAAAAGTGGCGTGACTGGGTCACATGGCACCAGTGGCAATAATATTCTTCCCCCTCATTGTCATATTCAGATTCATTATTGCTGTTATAACCGTTGCTGTTCTATCGTGAGACTCACCCACTTTGCTGTTATGGGCACACCAGTCAACCATTTATTCATTGTTTACTACTGTTCACTAGTGTTTACTTCTATTTTCTTATTTTTCATTGCTGTTTTCGCGCACCGATCCGTCTAACGCATACCAGGCGTTCACAACATTACAAAAAAAGTGATATGATTGGCCTTGCCGGCCACCTGTAGTTTCCTCGGTGACACAAAATAGGCGAAGCCTATTAATAACGTACAATATTACAGACGATTGATTGATTGATTGATTGTGGGGTTTAACGCGCCGACGCAACGCAGGCGATGAGGCGCGCCGTAGTGGAGGGCTCCGGATTAATTTCGACCACCTGGGGATCTTTAACGTGCGCCGAAATCTCGCACACACGGGCGTTTTTGCTTTTCGCCTCCATCAGAAAAGCGGCCGCCGCGGCCGGGAATCGAACCCGCGACCTCGTGCTCAGCAGCGCAACGCCTTAGCCACTGAGCCACCGCGGCGGGTCAATATTACAGACGAGAACGACAGTGTCGGCATGTGACCAGCTTTTACCGTTTTTCACATCGTTACCATAGAATTTGTTGCGCACTTCACATTTTCATACTCTGTCCACAATTCTTGTCGGTGTAGTGGTGTCTTAAAGGAGCCATGAAGAGAAAACACAAGTTTGGTTCATTCGAAAGATTGCCTCGTTAGAACCATAACGACACCACTTATAACGCAAACTTCGCTCAAATAAGCTACATAATTAGGAAAAACGGGAATGGTCATGCGACCCACCAGCTCATTTCCCGCAACAGAACCTATGCCGTCACATGGGCTAAGCTCTGCGATTGGCGGAGGCCGGCAAAAGCAAACGCATGTTAGGCAGGGCTTACAGTTTGCATAACGAGCTAAATGCCCGTGAAACATACTGCACATTCTTTTTATGACAAAGAACGGTGGAGTAAACGGTTGAAGTTCCGAACGAACACGCAAGCGTGTGCGCCAATGCGTACGAAACAACCGCCTGGCCGAGCTCGACATCTCGCCGTCGCGCAGACGAATTTTCGGGTTCGAGGCGCTCTGACCTTGGAGGAAAAATGCCGTAAACACCGCGCATTGACGCTCGTATCTTTCTGGTCGAAGCAGAGAGCTCGCGCGAACGGCTTTCCATACACGACACCGGCCAACTGGCATAAGCGATACTGCTACTGAAGTTGAACTATTATTAACCGTAATAAAAATACGGCACATACGTACCAGTCTGTATTCGTCCGTGGCGACGGCGCTGACGAGGCAGCGGTGCCGACGGCAGGGCGTTCGTCTGTTGTGGCCACGGAGCAAGATAAACAGGAGCGCCGACTTCGCTCTCTCCGGCGGGCTCTTAATGTCCATAACTCGCGGAGCACAATGTAGATGGCGCAGCGAAAGGGACCTTAGCCGGCGGCGGCTAAGCGGCCGGCGTTCCCCGTGCGCCGGCGGGCGAGTTGGCGGAACGCATTTCGTCGGCTCTGTCCTCTGCTTCGGCGACGCCAGGTTTCGGCACGGACTGCTTTGGGCCTGCTTTGGCGCCGCTTCGCGTTCATTGCGCGCCTCCTTCGCACAGTTGATTAACTTGTTCGACAGCACCTTCCGGGTAACCCGGAAAATATAGAGACCACATTACAAACATATGGCTGCTATACAAACACTACCTTTTGCGCGGTGCTTGCCGAAAATGTGGCTCCGTTTTGTAAATTTGGGAATACCAATTTGGCTGTGTTTTAACAGGTTTTACAAAAGGCGAAAGGAGCAACTGGTTCTGATCACTGGCGATTATAAAAGTTCCCTCAGCTTTCTCGCAGTTCTGCAACTTGCGTCCAAAACAGAGTGTGCCTAGAACACGGGCCGGCACTTACACGCTCATCAGAAAAGAACAGAAATGCGATAACATCACCCGCGACTGCCCGCGACGTAGCAATCTGCTCAAGATCAAGTCCCTGACAGTGCGGTTATTTCACAAGCCTTCATTTCGCGATAACTCGCCGAAAGAAAAGGTTTAACGAGCCGGTTGTTTTGCTGGTCAGCCGCTTAACGAAAAAAAAACAAAAACGCCGGGAACCCTGGTAGGCCGAAAAATTGCAGCCATACAAATCGCAGCATTTTATTTGGAGACCGCGGTGTTATCGACGAGATAACACGACCGTAGAGCGACAGTGACCATCGGGCGGTAAGTTGCGGCATGAGTTAAAATGAAGTATGCGTTTGATATTCTTGGGTTCCTTATCAAGCTGACAGTGTTTTTGTACAGTTGATACAACAGGGCAGCCGTCCAATTCAGTCATTGGCACAGAAATGTGTCTCATTGCCGTTTGCCGATGGAGACTCCGGGCAACCCTCGTAAGCGTTGTTCGTGCGCGGAAGCAGCATAAATAATTAAGCACGCGGCCGGAGAGCGGAATAACAACAGAGGGTAACCTTTGCGCTGCATCGATTCGTCGTAAGCAGAATCACGCTAGACTATGTTGGGGCGTTCCATATTACTCTTGCTCATTCTTTGGTGCTTCTGAAGTCGTCGTCGTTCAGTTGCGTCTTTCATGTGCTGGGTTAGTACAATATTTTTAGTGGATATTCATAATGTCAGACTAAACGTTCCCGGGAATAAGCGATCGCCATGTATGCGGCGGCGTGCGCTTATCTGCGCCGTCTATTGCGGCCGCGCACGGGTGTTTAAATTCCGCGCGTGCACGCATGCCTCCTGCATAGTAGGACAGGCATAAGACAGACGTCGCTGCGCAAGAAAAAATGCCTCTGGGGAGAGCGAAGAAGGGAAGAGCCATGTACAGAGGCACAGCGACGAGAGGGCGAACGGAGGAGGAAGAGAGCAAAGGGAAAGCTGGGCGGCCGGCGGCGCGTGGACATTATCTGCCCGAGCAAAAGATTTTTTCTGGGCCACAGTCGGCGCTCCTCTTTATATCTTGCTCCGTGGTTGTGGCTATCGCGGAATGGTCGCTTTCCCGTCCACCGCGTATCCCACAACTCTTGCCGCTCGTGCACTTAGAAGCGTTGAGCGTTCAAGTGGTGTGAGGTTGTTAAATGCAAGCCCGAGCTCCTCGGCGAGAGTTTTGTTCTCCGGATCAGGCGATTCCATGACTAGGGCTGCGGGTGCACTAGGTTTTACTAGCATTTTAAAATGGCCGCCGTCTCGGTCGACTCCCGCGTGTGGGTGCTATATGGAGTCGACATACTAAGTATCTGTTTCATGGACCGGCCCGTGTGACACCATTGCTCACGTCACCAAATGTGCAATTTTAGCGGGAGATTTAAAACTTTGGCTTAAATTGCCTTATTTCTCAGTGAATAAAGCATCATTTGCTTCCGGGAAAGCGCTTGGGGTACTATGAAACACCTAATCTTTCGAATAAAACAAACTTTTGTTTTCTCTTCATGGCTCCTTTAAACATTCGTTCCTACAATACCTGCTTTCTTCTCATCCCACGTTAGTGCACCTTGTGACGCTAGTTGTGGTAATCATCAGAAACATTTTGTAAATACAAGGCGTTCTTTATTATTAACCTGCTTTATTTACACTTACTGGTATTTATGCATAAATATCAAAACATAAATTTGAAAATTACTACACTAGGGCCCATCTATCAAAGAGAAGCCGATGAGGTATACCATCTTGATGATTATGGTTGCGGTAAGCATATGAAGGGGAACATAATTGAAACACAATCGCTTTACGGCACTTTTACGCGTCCTAAAGTGGGTGTTACAAAAAATACAGGGGAGCTTGCACTGACGCGCAAGTCTTGAATGGCGAAGTTGTTGTAGGTGAACATTGCCGTACACATGGTTAAGTTTCAGTATCACTGTTTATTTTCCTAGTTGCGGTGATAGTAATCGTCGTCGTATCAATCGAAGAGGTCCTCATCTGCTTCGCGGCGAGTGGTGGATGCAATATCATCCTCAGCATTGTAGTCTTCCACCAGCTCTTCGTCATCGACTTAAGGCAGAGGTGGCGGCATCTTCAAGTCGCCTCTAGAAGTGGCGGCAAACTCATAGCCATGAATCCAAATAGTTGTAATGGCTTCTAGAGAATGCAGAGGATCGCGGTGTCCTCTCCGATGCGGCGTGTCTTTTCATCTTTAACATTTGCGCGGGGGTGGTTTTTGCATGCGCGGTAGCTCTTGACGATAGCACTGGAGTTTTTTTTTTCTATATCCAGAGAGCGAGCGGGGGGCTTGGAAATCGCCGCGAAGCACACGCTCACAAGTGCTCGGCGTTTTCTTCGCATTTTTTCCAGCAACAGCAAACTCGCGGACAGTAATAGCAGCTCCACTGTTAACAGCGCACCGATTCTTGCTCACACTTTCGCTTCCGGGCGAAAGCGCCGCCTGGACCCAGCCGGCCACAAAACGCGAGTCGAGAAAGGGTTTAGGCTGGACACGTTCCCGTTCTCTGTACTCCTGTAGCGGTGGTCGGCGATAGATCTAAGGTCTGTAGCAGCGGTCCCCGAGAGGGCTAGGCGAGATTTCGTGGCGGAATCATCTTCAATAACGGTGTACGGTCCAGCGAATCGCTGCAGACATTTCGCGCTTTGTCATGGCTTAGGAACAGGTGCCCAAAGTAGAACTTTATACCCACAGTGGAAGTGAACAACACGGTGTTTGGAGTCATCTCGAAGCTTGATGTGGAGTGTGTAGGCGAGCAAGAAGAAGGCAGTGTCTGAGGCGAGTGGTGAACTGTTCGGAGAGCGGGCTTGTGCCAGAACCACGGGGGCACAAAAGAAGGCGGTGTCCACCATAAAAAAAGAAGAACCAGTAGTATTTTGAACAATACTGTTGCATGCAAAGCAACAAATAGAAGAATTGTGACCCAATACGTAGATTGGGTCACAATACGTAGATACTACACTTCTCCAAGCTTCGCATCGCCCACATGATCACAGGCGTCGTCCACACCATTCTCAATGATGTAGGCGTAGGACAGCATTCCGGGCACAGTACGTCATTCTCGCACAGCGAGTATGACGTACTGCGTTGAGAGGGAGGTCTTATCAGCTGCCTGCAGCAGCCTTCGTCTTGTGTCCTCTCTATCAACCTTTTTGAGATAACGGTGGTCCCCGCAAATACGTTTCGAGATAAACGGGCGCAACCGTCGGCTGCTAAGGGTGACACGGCCCCCAATCAGACAACTGGCTTGCCTTTATCCGTGCCCCTCAAGGCAATGTTTGTTAACTTGTCTGGAAGCAAAACTGAAAAACAGTACATGGAAAGTACGGGAGGGAAATGCACGCCGAGAAAAAGTTTCGAGTTAATCGACATTTTGAGATATCAGAGGGCGAGTTACAGATGGATTAATTTATGTCTATTTTGCGGTTCAGTTTTTAGACTGGAGGCCTCGGACGAATAAAATTACAATATGTGAAAAGTTCAGAATTGTGGTTGTTTTATATAAAAAATGGTTCTGTTCTGAAGGCCGCCTTAACGCTTTGAAATTTTAAGGACACGGAAAGAAGCTATGGCACCGTTGCTCAAAACAAAGGAAAGAAGCGGCAATATTCAGAGCGACTCTCCCCATCCGATGGCACACAATTCAAAGGCCGTTGTATTCGGACAAGTAAAAGAAAGAATTGCTGACAAAGATTATGGCTAAAATCTATAGGTGAATTAGTCGACAAATATTAGACTATGTCAGCAGGTATATCAGCCAAACAGAAACTTCCTTCCTTGTGTCTCTGTCTTTCCGCTAGAGTTTAGCTAATTTTGATGGGTGCTATAAGCGAGTTACATATTCCCACGCCTCCGTGAACACGGATAAGCAACACGAATTCATTCGACGAAGAAGCAGAGAGAGCGCTGACGCAGCACCGTATAATTTTTACAAAAAACAGATACAGGCAATTGGCACGCGTAGTACACAGGGCAGTAACAACTTAAATACAGCGACACAGAATAAGTTCTGCTGGATTCCTAGTCGCGTGGGAATCAACAGAAACGAGAGAGCTGATGTCTTTGCTCCTCACAAAAGTAATGGATAAATGAGAAAGTTAAACATTCTTCACCAAGGTTGCAAAAATTCCAATGGAGTAAACTGGCAGGGAAATGGCAGTTCTCATGGAATTATGATACTAAGAACAAACTCCACCTGGTTAACACCATTGTACCAGACGCGAAAATCGCCTCGCTGAAGTCATTTTCTGTCGCCTCGGCGTTGGCCATGCACATCCGACAAACAACTTTCTTCTGACGAAACAAGATAAACGACGATGCAAAAATGTGAACGAGTGCACACAGTAAAGCGCTTCTTACCCTCAAGTAGAATTTGTTAGAGCCTAAAAATATCTTTAAAGCAGTTCTGCAATGTACACATTCCTTTTCACCATCGCTCACAGATAGGAGACGATGGGCTTGTCGACATCTCCTCCGTCCTTAGTTTGCTAAAAAAAAGCTACACTACGAAATCGATAAAAATATTTAAAAAACGTTTTTAGCATACATCCGTAAACCAAATACACAATCTTATGTTTAGCGCAATGTGGCCCCAATTGCTTACGTTCCATACACTCCAGCACACCATCAACCCAACACTATGTAACTCCTTGTAATGTCGAACACTTCAAAGACAGGTGGTTTAGGAGCCGCTTCGCAGACGCCAGCGCTTTCGCCATAACCACCATTCAACGCTTTGGCTGTTGGGAGAGCCAAAAAATATTTATATAAGTAGAGTAGTAAGAAAAAATACTGGACATGCTGTGAAAGAGGGCGGTCGCTGCAACGAAAGAAGATGGCCGGACATACATCCTTGTGAAAGTCATAGACTAGAAGTTCCAGGGGTTGAGAATCGGATGTGGAGCATTATTAGGGACTTTTCTGGCAAATTTATAAGGTAGGCGCATCAAGGGTTTAAAGTTTGACGGGAAACCCAAAATAGGTGGGCTGTACTTATGTGAGTTACATTAGGAAAAAGCTACGGGAATTTGAAGGGTCCACGAAAACAAAATATAAATTAGGTGTATTTGAGAAGATAGCTTTGTTGATAACGCACCACCACTTTTAAGTCACTTTTTACATTTACATCACTCGAACATGCCATGAAATTCATAAAAGAATCAATACACATGCGACTTACGGGCTATTTAGCCCCACTGAACTGACGATGTATAATTACAGGTCGTTTGTAGCTATTTTCGGAGGGCGACAGAATGAAATGCAAATTGAACAGGTATTATGTTTCCATAACGAGCTGTTTGCGCTCTAATTTGGTGCAAAATTATTTCCTAGCAGTAGAATTCGGGAGAAAAAATGACAGTTACGAGCAAGCGCATAATCATAAAAGGACTGTTTACTGTACTTCGCCAGCTGGCGCTGCCTAAAACAGACGTCAGGTGCGGGCATGTCTGACACGGCACTCCCGAGCTGGCCTAAACGACACCGCCACTTCCGTGACTCTGTTTGTCGAGTCGCAGCCAATGTTTTATGAAAACATTATTACCAACCCTAACGAAAATACGGCCGGTGAAAGTTGTGTGCTTCTGCCCCAACACATTTCTGTAGTAGTGTTAGAATAGAATAACACGCTGTTGTTATTGTCACTACTTTCGCACAGCACCGTCTGCACAGAGACAGCCTATTGCAAATTCAAGCTAGCCAAGCAACCAGCCCCGGTTGGCACTTGCCGCGCATAGGCCAGCCCCTTCGAAGGAAACGATAACTTTCATGGTACGGGAGTTATTTAAGTGAACAACCACGATAGAAAAGCAGCGCTGCTCTGTGAGCCATGCCCTGGAGCAATCAACAGTCAACGCTTACCGAACCCTTCACAGGGCGACCGTTTGCCTACGCTTGCATAAGTCGACACGACGCGCTCTGAAGTGAGAAGGGAGCGACTGCGGCCTCTACACTGCAAGCTTAAGGTCTCGACCTGGCGGCTGACCGCTGAGAGAGAGAGAGAGAGAGAGAGGCTTTATTGTACAACTGGGATTTAGGGGGGCGGATTGCCGAAGATTATAGGGTCGGCGACCGCAAGGGCCCGCGTGGTTAGTTTGTTGAACCGCTAGGTCCGAGGTCCCCAAGGCCCGTTCGCAGTGGTGGAGCGGGGGGTAGGGGGAAATGGGTCGTGTGGACACTCACAGAGTTATTGAAAGGCGGTATCACGTTGCTGGAAATGGGGGCAGTGTGATCCTCCACGCGAGAGGACAGAAGTGCACGAGGATACCGCCTCCGCGTTCGAGTGAACAAAATCCCGCCCGCACAAAATTTGCTTACAAGCAATTCAACTGCAAACATCGTTCCCCGACCGGTATCGCTAGGCCATCCAAGAAATCTTATGGTAACCAAGGTAACCACACGGGTTTTTCAAGTAGCGGCAATCTGGGCCGCTCGTACCCCCAGCTCCAGAAGGAGCTCGTGACTCGAGCGGCTGAAGTCGTCGCAACCCTCAGGGTTACGCCCACCGCGCCCTAATCCACTATGTAAATAAAAGGTATTTCTCTCTCTCCCTCTCTTTAACCACTAACTTTTGATTGACCTTGCTGCCCATAATAAGTCATTGGTTATACCTCGAAACATACCGTGCAGCACACGATTTCCTGTAACTCTGCTTACTGTTGATGCGGGAATTGGCATTCACAACCTATGCCTTAGAACACGTTCTAGGGAAAGATTATAAAGACCACTTGTTTATAGATCTTCTAGAGCAATGCCCTGTTGGTCATTTTCCACCGTCACTAAATATGAGACAGTGCCTGAAATGTGGCGTGGCTGTGATCTGTGCTTGCGTGTATGAAGTATATTTTACGAGCTTGGAGATAAAATTCTAGAATTTAAGACGGGAGAAAGTCCTTTCTTGAACCAACGTTTTATGTTATTTATTGATTGATTTATTTATTTAGTTACTTAGTTGGTTAGTTAGTTAGTTAGTGTGAGCGCGAATTTAGTGTCTCCTCATCATGCGATAGCTAGGCATTATGAGTGGCCAATACCGCCATTATGCTTCGTCGTCCTTGTTGCACTGTGTGCGTCAATAATCCTACTTCGCTGACCTACGTAGTGGCAACGTTGAGGAGCAGCTCGTAGCTACGCACGACTCAGTGCCTTTAACAGGGGGTCGACCACACAAATCTTCAAAAGGTCCCGTTTCCTCTGTGGGTAGTAGCAAAGACGCGATTTCTAAAGCACGAGGACTGTATCGTTGACAGTTCCGATTTCACACCACGCGGCTGCGCCAGATTTTCGGCTCTTCCGCAGCTGGCTCCTACGGCGCAAAAAAGAAGCCGGATAGCCATGTCCAGTAGGCTCACGAGACTTGCACCTCGTACATCGAGAATGTGCCTGCGTTGTGCCGCCGCTTTAACAGAGGCATGCCGGAGAGAGGCCCGCTGCGTCAAATTTTCAAGGGCATCGACTGTGCGTTCAGGGCTCTCGCCCTACAAAACCCTTCATCTCTGGCAGATGTGATCACGACTTGGCAAAATGTGGATATACTCCTGTCGATCCGTCTCCAGGACGAGACAATCAGGCCACAGTACCACGGAGTCAGCAACCTTCGGGAGGTGATACGGGGCTATCATCCGTGAAGAGTTCCCTGATTACGGTTCTGCTCCCGGGGCCCATCCTCACCCTTCTGCAACTGCACTGCGAGAAATCATTAAAGGTGAGCTTTCCCCAATCCTATGTCTCGCTCCTCCAACCATCATATTCGTCTGACGATTCCATCTTACTCAGAGGTTGCCTGCGACCGCCTATGCCGCTGGCAGCGATTGCGCAATTGTTGGGTCCGCGTTGTCCCTACCAAGCATGGTGACCACCACGACAAGACGCACCTGTGGGATTAACGATTTGTGATTTGTGGCATCTTCAACCACATCTCATGGTATTGCCGGCTGCGTCAACGGGACGAGAGGCGTGGCTACAAAACATACGAGCGTGGCAACATGCGTTTCAGCTACGGCTGCCACTGACACTGTTACACGTCGCCCACACGTCATTCTTCCTCTCCACTAGGCGAAGCTCACTTCCCTCAAAACTCCTCAAACGAACGACGCCATTCGCCATAACCACACCGGTCTAGCATGATACCAACCACGCGCCGGAAAACTAGGCCCTGCAGTTTTGCAGGTGAAACTGCGTTGCAAAGGAAATCTGTCGGATCACCTGACGGGCCATGGAATATTTCGTCATCATTGAGGGAATTCTTGTTGAAGCATCAGTAGACACGGGTGCCATCTATCTTTCATGAAAAATTGTGCTCTCCACTAAGAAAGGTGAAGACCCCTTGCTCGAGTTTGGGTTTGGGCTAGTTGTTAGCGTTAAAGGAGCCATGAAGAGAAAACACAAGTTTGGTTCATTCAAAAGATTGTCTCGTTAGAATCATACTGACACCACTTTTAACGTAAACTTCGCTCAAATAAGCTACATAATTAGGAAAAACGGGAATGGTCATGCGACCCACCAGCTCATTTCCCGCAACAGAACCTATGTCGTCACATGGGCTAAGCTCTGCGATTGGCGGAGGCTGGCAGAAGCAGACGCAAATTAGGTAGAGCTTACAAACTAGACGAGCGAGCGATTTCCGCTTAAATTTAGGGCACATTCTTTACAAACCAATAAGAATGATGGGACAAACAGTGGAAGTTACGAAAGCACATGTAAACATAGAAGTACTGATGCGTTCTGCTGTTCGTACTGCGCACATCATGCCTGGTTTTAGCTGCACAGCACTACAGGGCTTGGGGTTGTCTCAGACGACACTGGCCGATTGACGCAAGCAACGGTGTCTTACGAGACCCCATTTGTTGAGCGAGCACTGTTTCAGGGAACGAATATTTTCTCCCAGAACAAAAACAAGCCAGGTTTAAATGCGGGCAAAAACAAACCAAACGCTTGCCACGGTATGGTGGCGCCATCTAGGTTACGGAACGTAAAGAAACGCGGGAACATACCAACACCGCTGTGCAGGGTGGAGACAACCTTTGAACGGTCCCGTGCCGCCGCAATTGGGCCAACGGGGCTCAACGCGTTATTCTTTTCGTTTCCCACGAGACCTAGCAACCCGAAACAGACAATATGATTCAAACTTCTTCAGTAAACCGCGTTGCGGCGATAATTTTAGCGCGGTTTTGACACAATGACTTGCTTCAGCGGCGAGCGAGCAACCGAAAATGGCGGCGCCAGCGTATACGTGTCTCTACCCTGTACGGCGGATGCGTGAATGAAGGTACTCTAGGCTGCAGAGCGGTCGGTTCCTGTGATTGAATTTGGGAACACGAAAACGCACAATTGAGCGGGAAAATCAAAATTTTAACCTAAATTCTATAATTTCTCAGTGAATAAAGCACTGTTTGTATCCGGACAAGCGCTGGGGGCACTATAAAACACGAAATCTTTTCGAATAAAATCAACTTGCATTTTCTCTTCATGGCTCCTTTAAGCCATGATGTCGATAGCGCAAAAACAAAGGACAGAAGGAGGCGACGGGCGGAAGTGCCCGTCACCTCTTTTTTTCTTTTTCCGTTTTTTGCGCTACATAAAGTCATACATTATCCTTACTCTGGCCCAGGTCAACAAGGTGCGAACGCGGATATATTTCATCCTACAGAATATTGTACAGCGCGTGTATTCATCAACGACATTCGCCATGACATTCAGTTTGCGGTACTCTCTTCACGCGTCTATCAAGACATTATAGGTTGGGATATTTTATTTTCGGAATCTGCTATCATCTCTTGTAGTCAATCCTTGATTTATATCACAGATGGAGAGCTTGCAACCGTCGATAATGAGTCAGATATACTTGTGGTGATTACCTCAGATTTTGCATTATCCCCTGGCCAATATATAGATAAATAGAAGCAACTTTATTTCGTCACCTGAGGAGCGACACCACCATTAAATGGCGCAGCGACGCGGGCCCTTACGTCTTCTCAGCGAGTGGTCTTTACTCGACTACGGCACGTCCTAATCCCACGTTCGGCCGCCCTTGGGGGCAATGTCCCGGCGGTTTCGCTCGGCCGTTGCCTTTCAAGAGCCGCCGAGATCTGCTGGACGGCCCAGGTTTGAATTTCTTGGTCGTAGCACTTCGCCGCATCTGCGAGCCGCGGCAGAATCCTTGTACGTGTCGACGTTTTGTTGGGGAACTTGGTGCACTCCCATAGGATGTGCGTTAGGGTAGCCCTCTCCCGCTGGCACACGCGGCACACACCACTCAACATACACTTGCCGGTACACATATCTCAACACTGGGGTGGGTAAGAACCCAGTCTGTAGGTGTCTGAACAGCACCACCTCCGCTCGGCTGAGCCCCGGGGGCGGGGGTAGGAGAGTCCTCCGAGCCAAGCGGTGGAACTGTGTAAGTACGTTGATCGTCGTCATACTGTCCTTGGCGCTACACCATAGTGTACCGACGGTTGCAGCGGCGCAGTTGGTTAGCGCTCGCGCCACTGCGTGAGCCGTCTCGTTGTGGTTGCCGCGCTTATCGGACGCATCGCTGCCCGCGTGCGCCGGGAACCACTTCATTTTAACACACCTGTTCTCTCGTTAGAGGTTTCACAGCCTCACCGCACACTTTGCACTTGGCATAATTCCGCTTTGCGCTCCTCGAATCACACAACACTGTCTGGCACCCGGGGTCGGCAATGGCCAGGGCAATGGCCACCTCCTCCACCTGGCACGCCTCTCGGATCCGAACGCTCGCAGCCGCCCTCGTCGCGCCGGACGACGCCTTGATGACGGTAGCCACGAATGCCTCGCTCTCTCCCTGGTAATCGGCCGCGTCCATGAACCTTGCGCGCTAGTCCTTGGCGTACAAATTGATGAGGGCCTTGGCCCTCGCCGCTCTTCTCTCCTTGTTAATCTCCAGGTTTATGTTCTTCGGGATGAGGTCCACCCGAATCCAGCGGCGGGTCTCGTCCGGGACAGGAGCGTCGCTGCTCGCCTTCTTCGCTGCAGACATGAAGGCCAAGTCTTGCAGTATGCGCCTACCGGTCTCGGTCATAGACATCCTCTCCAGCTGGGCGGACCGTTGCGCTTCAGCAATTTCCTCGAGGGTATTGTGTATGGTCTCGATATGACCATCGCTGCCTCCCGTAACCCACAGAGTGATGGCATCAGCGTATATGGTGTGCCGGACCCCCTCAACTCGAGAAAGCCGCTCGGCCACCCCGATTATAACAAGGTTGAATAACAACGGCGAGATGACCGAGCCCTTGTGGGTCTCGACGCTGCCGAGCATTTTCTCTTCGAGTCGCACGTCGCCGGAACACAGCTCTGTGGTCTGGCCTGTCAGAAAGTTCTTGATGTAGTTCGCAGAGTGCTTCACTTCGTGGAAGGTGCTCTGCAGGTCCTGCACATGGATGGCCTTGTTGTATTTCGTTAGGTTGTCGTCAATGACCTCATCCTTCAACAGAATCCTCGCGTCTTGGGTGCCGAGGCAACGCGGAAACCGATGATCGTGGCGGGGTACAGTCCCGACTCTTCCAGGTCATCCTGCCACCTACACATGAGGTCGTGCTCCAACACCTTGCCCACGCACGACATGAGCGAGATGGGCGGAGGTTGTCCGTGTTCGGTGGCTTGCCCGGTTTGTGGATGAGGATGGTCTTGGCAGTCTTCCACTGCTGGAGAAGTGACCCCGCCCTCCAGCACTTGTTGTAGTAACCGGTGAGGTTCTCGATGGCCGCATCGCCGAGGTTCCTGACGCTCTGTTCGAGATGTGATCCGGGCCGGCCGCCGACGTGTTGTTCAGGTCATGCAGGGCCGCTCGCACCTCATCGACGCTGATGTCGTGGTCGAGTTTATCGTTGGCTTGACCAGCGTACTCGGGATGCCTTTCCGTGGGTGTGACCGGGAGGTACTTGCTGCCGATGTGTCTGATTACTTCTGGTTCCCCGTGTTCGTTAACTGCTCTCTGCATGATCTTTGCCAGGCGGTCGCGTTGATGGGATTTTGTTTTAGTCTAGTCGAGCAGATGCCGCATCAAGTTCCAGGTCTTGCCGCAATGCATCTGCCCTTCCGCAGCGCTACAGATTTCATTCCATTGTTGCGTGCATAGCACGCGACAGTGGGCTTCGATGGCACGATTCAGCTCTGCTACCTTCTTCCTCAGTCGTCGATTCAGCCGTTGTCTTTAAACATGTTTAGGATGGATTGTTTCAATTCGATTAAGTGCGCCAGGTGGCTGTCTATCTTGTCGACCTGCGCGTCCGTTTCTATGATGTTGGTTGCTTCCTTGATCTTCCCCACTTTGAGGGCCGACCATTCTTTTATGTTCGATGTCCTTCTTCTCAGTCGGTAACAGGCTACGGAAGGCATCCCAATCAGTACCTTTTTGCTTTCTGGTGTCCTCCGATGCGTTGTCCTCCTCCGCTACGATGACCTTCACGATGTAGTGGTCATTCCCGAGCTCGGACCCCGTGTTGCGGCAGGTGATCTTGCCCTTCTCATCGTTCTTCATGAACGTGAGGTCCGCGGCCGTGTCCCTGGCCACGGAGTTTACGATCCTCGTAGGATCCGTCGGGTCCGTGATGAGTGTGAAGCCCAGGTCTGGTGTGCCTTGAAACAGATCTCACCCCTTGGCCAATCGCTTGCTGTTTCCCCATGCCGAGGGCGCCGCATTGAAGTCACCGCAGGCGAGGAGCCTGTGGGTCCCCGCCGTGTTGCTGGCTCTGTGAAGGAGTATCTTGAACTTTTCTTTCCAGTGCGAAGGGCTACTGTAGACGTTAAGCAGAAAGGTGCTGTTCTTGTGTTTCTTGCCCGAGACGACCTCGATGAGAGTGTATTCTGTTTTACTCTTGTGCAACTCGTTTTCGATGAAGGTGACTCCTTTGCGAACCAATGTACATACTCCTCTACCGCCCGTGACCTCCGGAGACTTGGTGTAAGCCCTTTAACCGGGGAGCGATACCGCATCGGTGCGAGTCTCTTGTAACAGGATTATATCAGGCTTCCGTGCTATTTGGGTTATGTGTTGCTGCAAGACTCTTGCTACCGAAACCGTTACAGTTCCAGTGCAAGGTCACCAGACCCTTCACTGCTTCTGTTGATGCTGTTGCTGGAGCGGCCATGATTGTTGCGGATTGTACTGCTGCGTTGTGATTTGCTGTATGGCGTTCGCTAGTTGCTGACATGTGTGCTCGATGTCGGCGAACTTGTCAAAAATCAACTTAGTGAAGGTTGTGTTAATATATTCCTCGAGCCCGTCAAGGTGTTTCTCGATTCGGTTGACCTTGTCTTCCAGCTTTTTCCACCCTACCTTTAAGTTTCCGCTCATTCAGGTTCTCGATCATTCGTCTTTTGGGTGCCGGGTTTTTCACTGCGGGTGTTGGTGGTGGGTGGGGGTTCACAAGGCACCGGGCGTTTCGTTATTGGAGCAATGGGGCGTCAAAAGCTTCTTGATTTCTGTGATCTCTTTTGTCATCTTGCTGATAGTCGCATCTTGCCTAATGACTGTCATCTCGAGCTCGTTGTTCTTGCGCCGGAGTTCCCCGTTGGCTTCCTTCAACACCCTCATCGCCTCGTTTTCCTTCGTCTTGCTGCTGTTGCCGCCAACGTTCTTGGTGGTTGCGGTGGAATTGGAGGTGGTGGTGGTATCCCCCTGTGCTTTCATAGCATCATTTTTTGCTGCATCGGCTAGCTCACGCGGTCACGTGATTGTGATCGCTTACGGCTGACGCTACGCCGTCTGCTCTCCTGCCCCTACTCTTCGAGGCGGAACGCGATGCACGGTGACGAGCTGGGCCGGCAGCTGTTGTGGCTGCTGATGTCGGCAGTGAAAATTCCTCAGCTTCGAGCGCCGCTTGTTTCTGCTGCTGCGCTTGCTATTCGGCCATCCTGTGCTCACACTGCCTCTTTCAAACTACGTATGGGGTCTTGTACTTATTCTTGCAAACCTTGTCCTCAGTCAGATGTGGCCTCCCGCACAATTTGCAACTGGTACAGGTATGGTCGTCCTTTGGGTTTTACGGGCCCGCAAGCGAAGCCCGTCTTCACGTGAGGGTTCGGAAAAACGTCGCGGTGGTGGCCCACCTTTCCACACTGCTTACACACATAGAATTGCTTTCGGTATAGGCGGCACTTGGTGAGAACGGGACCGTAGCACACGTAATTCAGGACCTTCAGGCCCTCGAAAGCAACGATGACTGTGGTCTAGCTACCAATCCTTTTCGCACCAAGTGCCAGGGGATTTCTCGAGTTCACAATGTTCTGGTCGATCGCGGTCGGGGAGTTCTCAATCGGGATACCTCTAACCACTCCTTTATCGGTGCCATATGGCGCGGTTTGGTATGCGCCAACCACGTGTTCCTTGCTACCAATGCAGATCGATTGTATCTTGGCGTAATGTAAAGCGCGTGCATCGTCGGGTCTACTCACCGCCATGATGTTTTGTTGTAAATTGGGGCAGCAGGTGTCCGCTACGCCATCCTCCCTTGATACATTTGCCGCCGCCATGATTGCCGATGCCACGATGGCGGTCTGAGTCCTCGCGATGTTGAGGCCTCCCCGAGGCCGCACCACCGCCTTGGTCTCCTCCCTCGGTAGAATGCCCGGCATCCTTGCTGCCCTCGTCATCAAAGCTTTCAGATTCCTGTCGAAGCCCTTCGTCATATGCCTCGACTGGCGAGGGGCAGTGACCTCGCCGGCTAGGGCCTTTATCCGCTGGCCCACGTGCGATCAGCCCGAACCGTCGTTGAATTCCTCGGAAGAAATTTCTTGCCCTTCAACTTCAATACACATCTGGCTAACGCCAGAATTCGCCCGTTCCCGATCAATGAACGTCTCCATCTCGGTCGTCATGTTTGTACAGCCGCCGCCCAAGGACGACGGCCCTCCCTCACCGAGGTTATGCCTAGCTAGCTGTGGACTCCAGCTTTTCGGTTAGGCTTGGTGGAACGCCGCCCGGCCTCACCAGAAAAGTCCCCAAAAACCGTACCTTTTGTTAGCTACTGGTACTGGTTGATGACTCGCACCTTCACGGACACATTGGTAATAGTTATGCGGCTATAACTAATAATTAGCACTGCAAAAATGGTCATAAAAGCCGGAGCCGATGTGAGCAGGTCAGCTCTCGTTGCCGACCGCAGCGCCCTATCCTCCTGGTCAAGAAATCATACTTTAAGTGTCCTGAAACCAAATTGTTGACGGCGGCGTGTTGATTGCACCAACTATAAAATTATTCGCTACAGGACTTTGAAGACCACCATGGCTCGTCCGTTTTTGTTGTGGAGCTGCCTATCTCACTTCTATGAATACGACATCGGAGATTCTCTCGGCACTCTTCGGTTCCCCACGATGATGATGATGGTGATGATGATGATGGTTGTGGTGGTGGTAGTGGTGGTGATGGTGGCAATGGCGGCGGGCGCGTAAGGAACGATGAAAAACGACACACAGAGCGCTCTATGTGTCGTCTTCTGTGTTTCTGTCTCTGGTCTTGGGCTGCGCTTCCATACTTCGCTATGTACCAACTCGCCCAAACCAATACTCTGCTAAGCTATCGCCTGGTGATCAAACATGTCAGACATTTATCATTTCTGCTCACACTACTCTGT
This sequence comes from Haemaphysalis longicornis, assembly GCA_013339765.2. NCBI lineage: Eukaryota > Metazoa > Arthropoda > Arachnida > Ixodida > Ixodidae > Haemaphysalis > Haemaphysalis longicornis. Next base: position 88,885,855 of record CM023455.1, on the reverse strand, counting down.
ATATGTTTCGTCGGTGCTGGAACAGTGTGTGCGTCAGTCATCATTCTATTATTCTAAGATTTCCTTACGTGCCATCATCATCATCATGAGGCCCTGGTCGCGCACGCCGCTATCAGGGCCGCGATGCTGTGGAATGCCGATGTTTTGGGAGGACTGGGCCATCTCCTCAACGCCGCAATGCACAGACATGTCCGAGAATGCACCAACACAAGTTTGGTTCATTCGAAAAACCAACTAGTTAGTTCAAACTGACACCACTTTTAAGGTGAGCTCTGCCTAAATAAACTACATAATTAGGAAAAAAAGGAATGACTATGCTACTCACTACCTCACTTCCCGCAGTAGAAGAGATGACGTCAAATGACCAGCCGTGCGATTGGCTTTGGCCGAAAAAATCAAAAGCAAATTAGCCAGAGTTTTTAAGCTTGCTGAACGAGCTATTTTCGCAGAAGTATACTTCATATTCATTTTACAACAAAGAGAATGGTAGAATCAAACAATAAAAGTTACAAAAGTACACGTAATCATAGAAGTGGGCACTGCTGTTGGTACTCCGCGCGCTATGTGTGTTATAGGGACCGGGCAGCTGGACGGGTGGCGCCACCACTCGGCGCTCCCCTCGTCAGTGGAATGAGCCGGTGCATTGGACTACACAGCCTCCCGTTGTTTTTGTCGTGTTTGCTTCGGTGCTTTGAATGTTTTGGTGGTGTTGTGAGCATATATGTGCGGTGAAACAAAGTCTAGACAGATGAGTTGGGTTCTTAGATGCAGTAATGACTACGTAAACTTGTCGGACGCTTCTTAAGTTGGGAATCGGCTGCAATGCCATGAGCGCTTTTTGCAGCGATCTGCGCTTGGCTACACCCGTTCTGAGTACGAATAAAACTACTATTAGTAGTATTATTTTCTTCTTAAATGCACTAACGGCTACGCAAACTTAATGGATGCTTGTGAGGTTGGGAATGGGCTACATTGACACGAGCGCTTTTTGCAGCTCTCTGCGCCTGGCTCCGCGCGATCTGAGTAGGAATACAACTATTAGAAATATTATTATTCATTTCTACCACTTTAAATTACCTTCACTGGTTTCAATGACTACGGTTTCCACGCCAGCCTTAGCGCTGGGATACCTCGATACGTGTGCTTTAAATAGAAAGGCACCTGCATACTAGATGGATTACCGTGTAGCCGTAGAAATGTTGCGGTAGTTTACACTTTCTGTAACCGTGAGCTCTGTGCCTTCGGTTTTGGTGAGCGACACTGTGACAGAATGGGAGCCTGAAAGCCGAAGTGGAAATCCCACATTTGTGGTGGTCATTTTATCAAGAGCCAAAGTTATTCACCAACTCAACAGCCCAAAGCTACAAACCATCCACCATCCCTCCTCCCCTTCCCGTTTTACCACCTGCGTAGAATAAAGGCTGGCACCGATAGTTAAAAATTGTGGCAGCGTTAACGTCAGCCGGTGTTTTTTAATGTTTAAGTATTCTTTACAGAGTACCTAAAAAATCGTGTAATGCCTGGTGAAGATACCAAAAACGCGCGATTAGTTGCCTCAAATATGGGTGCATCAGCCCGAGTCCTCCAGCACAGACACATTTCCGACACGCTGGACAAAGTTTAGACTTGGAGAGGGGGGCATGAAAGTTCAAAATTGAACAGCGAAATCCTCTAGCCCTCCGTCTAATGATTATGATGGTTGAACGCAAATCGAATGGGAAATGGTCAAAGTCAAAGACGCTGCGATCAAAAGACCAAACTGCGTGCTGGTCAAATTCGACGCTCAACTAGTCAAAGGTTAAATCCAGAAGGCAACCAAGGAAACCCATACGATAGAGCTTTGCGATAAACCCTCATCGTCGTTAGACGAAGGTGTGAATGATTTTTCAAGCGTAGGTGGCAGCTTGTAAACCGACCGCATCATTCAGTTGTGAAGCTGAGTACAGGTTTCCGGCACCATCCTGTCTTGCGTCCTTCAGCCACGTAGGAATTGGTTTTTGAAAAACCATTTACCAACTAGCCAGCAAACATTGCAATTCTTGTAAAGCAATGCTTCTCCACGACAAGCAATAACGTTTACCATCATGCGGTATTTATTCTATCAACAATTCCCGATGACTGTAGTAAGAGCATTTCTGTGAAATTAAACACGTTTCAGCCGTAGGTAATGAAGTTACGGAAGCGTCGTTCATCAGAATTTCTGTTTTGAGGTAAATCTTAGAAGACACCTCCTAACTTTGTCTTTCGCTTGTGCACGACGTCGACGCCGTTTCGTCATCAACTGCCCATAAAAAGCGCCGCAGCTTCAACTTTACTGAGCATTTCGTACATAGAAATGCGAGGACAAACACAAAAAGCTGCAAAACTGCAGCTTGACGAGGTGTTTGCTACTTACCGTTGGCGTGACAGAGCAGAAACAGCAGTTTAAAGCATACGCACATGAAATAGTTCTAAAAAAATAAACTCGCCTTAACACTCCTAGATCGGTTGCACACACCGGCTTTGTGGGAGCATTTAGCTGCAGTATACTCCTCGATACTTGAAACTGCATGCAGGCGTCAAAAAATTGCATGAAGCAACGAACTTTCACTTCCAGCTTGACTTCCAGCTTGGCGCATTGAGCGTCGTCTGCTATTTGTAAATACTGAGTATGGGCGTAAGTCACAGACATGGCATGCCTCGTAAACGTCACATCCACGCTCAAGATTTACCGATCTGAAAAATTCACCTGGGGTTACGTACGCCTTGCAAGCCGCACCGCAGAAAAACGACAGAAAGACATGCACAGTTACGCTGCGCTGACCGCCGCCGGCATTCCACTGACCAGCGGTTTGCCACGGGCGGCGCTGTTCGCTGAAGCGACGGTGGTGCCATACAACGGCCGCCCGGTCCCTATACCTTCACAGTAGTGCGGCGCTTTGGTGTTGTCCCAGACGATCCTGTCCGATTGACTTGAGCCGCATTGTCTTATGCGACCCTATTTGTCGAAAACACATCATGCTTCATGAAGCGATTACTACCTACCCTAACAAAAAAACGTCAGGTGCAAATGCGGTCAACAACAAAGCAAGGGTGAATAGCGGTGCAGCAGTATGGTGGCGCCATCTAGGAAGAAAGGCCGTAAACAAGGCCCCGGGGGAAGGTTGCAGGCTGAACAGCTAACTCGAAGTTTGCGTGAAGACCTGTACATGTGAGTTCATGGAAGACGTCACGAAACACACCATTTCGTGGGAGAACCAAAAGTTTAACTTAAATTGATTAATTTTTCCGAGGCTTTGCATGACATGCTGCCGAAAAAGTGCTGGTGGCAATTTAAAACCGCAATTCTTTCGAAGGAGACTAAGGTTGTTTTCTCTGCGTGGTACCTTTAAACAACAGGACTTGCTGTTATAAAAAATTCAATTCAACTCAATTCCAGACGAAATAGCGTCAGCCTTAGTCTGGTGCCTTCCATGGGCATTTCTTACACTCAACCGGTTCGTACGCTTTTAGATTTTGCGTGCTTGGCCTGGAGCAACGGCGCATGTCCGCGATGTCCCATCAGCAAAACGATTCCGGGGAAGCCAGCTGGCGGCGGCGGCGGATTCATCGCGGCGGCGCTGTCTGGACCTTGCATGTCAGCCAAGGTAAGCAGTGAAATATTTCCGTTTTGTTTTTTGCCGCCATCTGATCGTTCCCGGTTCATTCGCTGGCGCGCGCTTCTCAGGTGAGGCAGACTCGTCTGCAGCCGCCACTGGAAGCGTACCCTTCCGTGTGCACACCGCTTTCCGGCGGTGTGCTGCGGCGTCTGGCTGTCAATAATTACGCGCCGCCAGACAGACTACCGCGGTTCGTGCGGTCGGCTCGTATCTCTCCTACCCCCGTAGCGGGTCTCGGACGTCTGCGATGGTGGAACGGAAAATGGGAGGACCGCGGATTTTGCTGCACTACGCCGCGAGGCACCGCAGGGAAGGCAGATGTTGGACCGCGCATTTATCGCATCCAGACAGCGCCAATCACACGCTCCTCGGCACTGGAGGGAAACGAGATCCAGTGCAAACGGAAACTTGAAAAAACAAGTAGTGTTCATAACGTTGACAACGCTCGGTTTTTTCACCGTCCGTTGTAAAACTGCAAAATGTTTTACACTTTTTTTCCCTGTAGCGGACACTTTTACACTCCTTAAATAACAAAAAATACACCCTTTATGAGGGTGTAATTACGATAAAATAGCCTTTGGAACGTGTATTCTTGAGGTTTCACTAAGGGTGTCAGAAACGGCAAAACACCCTTAAGAGGGTTTACCTTCGTTTTTTTAATTAAGGTTGTAAGGCTGGTAGTTGTAGACGCTGATTTACATCCTTAACCTCTTATAGCCTGAATTTATCGTAAGGTACAGAATTTTTTTTTGTTTTGGCATTGTCTAGTTCGCTTATAGGGAAGCCACAGAAGAACTTTTACACATGCCGAGGTTTGGGGAACAAAGTTACCACTACGGCACGAACAATAACAAGCGGCCATATTAAACCAGTGCATCGTTATTTTCTTAAGAAACAAATTATTTACGACAACTACGTGTGTTATTCAAAGAAGTACCTATTGTGAGACATTTTTTTTTGCAACCAAGGTACTTCATTTATTTAGTAAATACGAGTTTTAATAGATGACCAAAGATCAATTCTCATCAATGGCATAAACAGTAGAAATGACAGCCGTCAGCACTTCACAGAATGGGGAGTATATGATGCTACTTCTGCCATATGTTTCCATACTTGTGAAGATTCCGTCTGAGCGCGGGAGTGACAGCTACCGATTCTTTGTTCGGGTTGCGCGGGTTGAATGGTATAATGCAAATTCTGCTTTTTTCTGCTTTCCAACATTTCCGGTTGCCTGGGGATACTGCTCGGCAGACACCGTTACAGCTCATCCTCAAGGTGGTTCCGGTTAGTTGACGTGCTGTTTTTTGTAGGTTGACGTTCCTTGGTTCATTCTTTAATGTCTTGCTCACACTAAGCTGCTCGAGGAGACTCGTTCAATCCCATGCAATTCAGTCAAATTCAACTGTACCCAATCCTAGCGATCACCCGCTCTCCATGACCTTTCCGTCTACCACAAATATAAATTGTCTACCAAAAAGACCAAAACGCTCGACATTGTGACCTTATGGTTCTTTCCACGCGGAGATCTTCCAGGTTTTCGAAAGGACTTGAAGAAAATATAAGTCAAATTTTCCGGCAGATTGAGGTAGTTCAAAGCTTGTATGCGCTGAAGCGAATACTATTGAAATGACTAGCGTGCAAGCAGGAGCCTGGTTAATCACAAATATGTAGTGGGCAGACATCACCGCATGCGTAGTAGCTTAGATCTCTTTAGTAGCACAGATGGGAATGCAGCCCTTGATAAAATCCAGAGGTGTGCTGCACCAGGTATTGCATTCTTATGTAGTTTTGGAGAAAACTAGTTCAGATTCGGAACTTTTTGCGCTACTGTAAGGAGATTGATAAATCTTGTGAACAAGCCTCTGTTAGATCATACACGTTGACGTGAAATGTGCCCCACTCCGGGCTATTACAGCTCAGCAGTTGCCGCTCCTTCAATGGCGTACGACTGCAATTTTGCTCACTGTAGCCTATGTAAAAGCAGCTTCTCTATGTATCCATTACGTTCGCACTGAAGGCAATCCGATTCGATGGAGTCCTAGGCGAAAATTGCATGAAACGTGCCTTCACATACGACAAGGGCTCATATCAGGCGTTGGGTACTGAAAATTGCGGGCTCCCACGTAATTTTTTTCGATTCTTGTGCCAGAGGAAGTATAAACTTGCACGGAATAATTAACGTGGCTCCGTTGACCTCCAGGCGAGGGGGGGGGGGGGGAGCGGCGACTTTAAGGGCTGCTTAGTCCAAGAAGCCCAAAGTCTGAGCTGCAGGTCTCAGCCGGTCTACCAGATTCTGCTGGTGTTCCTGGTATGAACTGCTTAGCTGCGCCTTGCAATGCTCCGTTTTCAGAGAGGACAATGTAACGGTTGATACCTTTCTTAACTGAAATATTAAGAATGTGACGTATAATGTGTGTAATCCTGGAACCTCAGTATTTCATTGGAAAGGGGGGTAATGGCCTTTCCCCTCGAGAGGAACACTTGAATTTCATGGTTACCTACTACCTTCCAGTCTGCCTTTGCGCCTTCAAAACATTGTGAAAGCAACCTATCTTCCATATCTACACTTCGATAACGTGAGGAGCGGATCATGCAATTGTCGTCAAAAATGTATCTCGGCAGTTTCAATTAAATGCGATTTATCAGAATCTGTATGGTGTAAAGTTACGTACGCGAACACCAATTACCTTATCGGAGCCGTATACAGACCACCTGCCACTTCGCCCGAGTTCCTGGAGGACCTTCAGGCTTTTTTGAGCTCAAATGTAAATGATACAACGAAATTAGTGCTGGCCGGGGACTTTAACCTACCAAACATAGACTGGATTTCTTTATCGACCGGTAACAAGGATGTTGCTAGTAGCGAAAAGTTATTTGAAATAATGATCAACCATAACCTAACCCAAATTGTTCAACAGGACACTAGAGTAACATCGGGTTCTCAGTCACTGCTGGACCTGGTATTGATGATGATGATTGAATTTTAATGGCGCAAGGCCAGCTAGGGCAAAGAGCGCCAAAAACAGATGGTTAGCTACAACAGATTAAATGTGTATACTAAAATTGAATAGAAACAGAGGTAAAAACAAAGACAATGGAGATGGCTGGTGTAGAGGGCCAGGTTGTGATTATGCATGATATGTTACGAGTTTCAGAAATTGAACTTCTGATAGATACTTAAAAACACGTTTGACTGTAAACATTGGTTCATCGCCTAAGAAGTACGATGGGTGGAGTGGGATTTGTTGTCTGTAGATTTCCGGAAAGTGTTTGCGTCGTGTGGTGTGGAGTGCCTTGCATGTGATTAGTATGTGAACTACGGATAGGCCTTCTCCACACCTGCTGCACACGGGTCTCTGAGACCCAGTGAGCAAGTGTGAATGTGTTACATAAGTGTGGCCTATCCGTAGCCTGGCTAAGGCTACTTCCGTGTGTCTGTCTTGTTTGTCTGTTATGTATCTACCTAGGTGTGGCTTTATAGTGTAGAGTTTGTTGTCTGTTTGTGTGTCCCATGTTTCCTGCCAAGATTTGCGCAAGGCTGTCCGTACCAGTGGCTTCAGGTCGAGGTAGGGAACACACGGTACATCTATGCTACTGCGGAGAGCAGCCACAGCGGCACCCTGGTCAGCAATTTCGTTCCCCCGAATGCCACTGTGACCTGGAACCCAGCAAACAACTATTTTTAGTTTTGCGTGATCAGCAAATGTTACAGCTTTAATTAGATGCTGCAGCACAATGTTTTTCGTAGGTCTGAAGCAATGCAAGGCTGTTACCACACTTAGAGAGTCGGTAAAGATAATGGAGTGTTCTGTTCTGGTTTGTGTAATGTGTTGTACTGCTAATAGGATACCATGCGCTTCTGCCGTAAAAATGCTGCTATTTCTGTGTAATGTCTTCGTACTGGTAAAGTTGGGGCCATATGCAGCCACATGCGACGGCCGAAGAAGACTTTGAAGCATCGGTGTAGAAGGCGGTGTGCGGGTATTTGTGTTGTAACTGTAGGAAGTGCTGTAGTATAAGTTCTCTGGGCGCATTTCGTTTGTCGATGTGTTTGAAAGAAATATCACACGAAATTGCTGACCTCTCCCAAGGCGAAACGAGGTCAGCAATGGAAGACTTTATGCTCTCCTCAAATGAAATCCCTAGTTCCTCAGCGAGGGCTCTCACTCGTATAGAGAAAGGAACGGGTATCGACGGCCGTGCTGCAAACAACGGATCGGATGAAATGTTGTTTATGATAAAGCTACATGGGTGATTTTTTACAGAAGTCGCCTTAATAGCATACAGCAAGGAAGTGTAAGAACGCTGGTGTTCAAGGCTCCACCTATCACACTCTGCATACAGGCTTTCAATGGGACTCGTCCGGAACGCTCCAGATGCAAGACGGAGACTGGACCTGGTATTCCTTTCGGGCCTGTAGATGACTTCAGTGTCACGGTCGAAGAAGGCATATCTGACCACAAACTGATTTCGGTTGAGATTCTATGCGGTACAAAACCTGGCAAACGACCCTTCGTTCGGGTGCCTGTTAGTGACTACGGCCGGGCAGATGACACGTCAATTTTAGACTTTTTGGAAACTGCTTTTGATGATTTCAAGCAAGCCTCTGAAAGCGAGCCAGTTGATTGTTTGTGGCAGAAATTCAAATCAATAATAAACAGCTGTATAGACAGGTTTGTTCCCATTCGATTAAAAAAACAAAAAAGACTAATCCCTGGATCACTAGAGATATTATCCACACTAAACGCAAAATAAAGAGATTACGCAAAAGACAAGGCCCCTCTGAGCAGATTTCACAACTACGAGCAGCATTAAAAATCGAAATCGCTACGTCAAAAAAACGGTTCTTCAATGAAACGGTTTCTGGTTTCTTGCGAACTTCGCCTAGAAAATTTTGGCTGTACTTGAGCGACCGGAAAGAAGCGATTGAACATATCGCGGTTGGCTCTGATGTTGTAACTCAGAAACAAGATATAGCTAATGGTTTCAATCGCTTTTTCCAATCTGTATTTACAAAGATGGCATTCATGGATGAAGATAAGGAAACGGCCCATACTTGCACATGCGCCATGGATCCAGTTTCATTTGATCAAACGGGCGTGTTTCAGCAGCTACTTAATTTGATCGAAAAGAAGGCTAATGGACCGGATGGAATACCAACTGTGTTTTTGAGGCGGTATGCGGAGTGGATGTCGTTTTATTTAGTCATTATCTTCGAAAAATCACTCTTGAGACATTCGCTTCCAAAAGACTGGCTGAACGCCATTGTGAAACAGGTATTTAAAGGTGGAGATAGGACGCTTTTTACCAACTACAGGCCAGTGTCTCTGACATGTGTTTGCTGTAAGGTTTTTGAACACGTCATTGCCAAAAACATGGCTACTTTCTTGGAGACAAATGGGCTGATATGTAGGCAACAGCACGGGTTCAGGCAAGGGCTTTCCACGCTATCCCAACTGGTTGAAACTCTCCACGATTTTACCGCTGCTGTAGATAACAAGGAACAAGTCGACGTGATATGCATAGACTTTGGAAAAGCCTTCGATAAGGTCTCGCACCATAAATTGCTCTTCAAGCTCAAACAAACAGGCGTAAAAGAAAATATCTTATAGTGGATTGCGGCATACTTAACGAACCGCAAACAGTTGGTGCGAACTGATGGGTTTGAGTCTGAATCTCTTGATGTTTATTCCGGTGTGCCACAAGGTTCCGTGTCGGGCCCATTGCTGTTCTTGGTGTATATAAATGATGTTGTTGACGTTGTTAACCCTCCTGTAAAAATTAAATTGTTTGCTGATGATTGTTTAATCTATGCCCCAGTGACGTGTGCGAATGACCAAAATGTAATAATGATTGCCTTGGTGATTTTCAATCATGGTGCGATAAATGGGAGATGAAAATAAATTATTGTAAGACAACATATACGCACATAACTAACAAGAAACACGTTCTACCATTTACCTACAGCATTGGACCTAATTATTTACCGCAGGTGTGTGCATTTAAATATTTGGGAGTGCGTATTACGAATGACTTGAAATGGCGTACACATGTCGAGAAAGTATCCTGTGCCTCTTACAGAAAACTGCGTTTCTTGCGTGCTAAATTACCGAATACTACGAAAGACGTCAAGCTGCTTGCATATAAAACATTTGTGCGCCCTGTTTTAGAATATGCTTGTGCTGCCTGGAGCCCTCACCAAAATAATTTAATAGGTAAACTGGAACGAATTCAGAGACTTTCCGCACGATTTATATGTTCGAAGTATAAAAGAACGGATTCGGTTACCGAGATGTTAAAACTAAGCGGTTTGGAACCCTAGAAACAGGCGACAAAAGCAGCGCTTAAAATTATTTTTTTAGATAATGCAAGGTCAAATAAAAATAGATAGAAGAATTTACGTGCACCCCCCGCATAAGCTCAGCAGCCGGATCCAGCATGACGCGGCAGTTCGCCCCTTCGGTGCTCGCACGGACGTCTTTCGTAAATCTTTTTTTCCCGATGTCATAGAAGCATAGAACAAATTACCGCGACATATTGTTGAAAGTTCTGACGTTAAGAAATTTGAATGTGCTCTTGATGTTTACTTCGCCGAGTAATGAATAGGCTATTTTGTTATTGTTCGGAGTTGCTGAAAGTGTCAATGTCTGCATTTGCTTTCCATATCTGATGCTTCCCTCTCTTTAATGACCCTCAAGTGAGGGTTGACAGTATAAATAAATAAATAAATAAATAAATAAATAAATAAATAAATAAATAAATAAATAAATAAATAAATAAATAAATAAATAAATAAATAAATAAATAATAAATAAATAAATAAAAATGATTGAGGAGACGAAGACTAGGATGATTAAACCTTGTCTCGCCCTCTGCGTGTGTAGTTAAAAGACGCATTTTTATTCGAATCCATGGTAGAGCCTACACAAACACAAAGAATGGTTGTGTGCCTTGCCCTTTGAAGTCGTTTAGAGAGTGAAACCTGGAAATGAGCCTTCTACAGACGCAATCCATGAGGCAAGCAAACAGCCAACTTTTGTTCATCCTCAGACAAATCATTCGCGTACCCATCAAAGAAATCACTTTAGACTAAAAGCTCGAACACGCCTTCTTTGCTTATTGCGGTGGGTTAAGGCAGCCACCTAAGACCATTGAGCCTGCTTTCTGCGGCGCATCTCCTCGTTGTTTCTGTGACGTTCTTCGGGTGTTTATCGGCGTCGTGCATTGCAGCGTTTCTCTCTTTTCAACTCCTGCAACGCTCTCATCCTAATCGGAAGAAGTCATATCCTGTCTCTCCGCGTCCGTATTATGTTTTTTTCGAGCACCTGTCAGAACGTTAGATCCCGTTCATACGTGTAAACGTATGGGCACCCCGTTCCCATGTCGGTGAATAGGTTTTCACGTTTTTACACTCAATCTCCTCGAATCGAGGCTACACTACTGGCATGAGTCTGTCGTTACCGCGGTGATGGTCTCGTACCTACCTGGTTGCTCAAGCCACGACCTTTGCACAGAGTGTCATCAAATAAAGACTATATCTTTTAGCGTGCTCCCAATCGATCTTCCCAAGCCCATACGTACCGGGATACCTGGTGGTTTTCCACCCCCAAATTATGTGTTGCAATCCTCATGACACTCTTCAGGTACGTGCAAAGGTTTTTGAGATTCTTAAATGTGTCCTAAAGTTAACGATTTCTTTTTGTTAGAGCACGAGCATCACTCACTCTTTACTTGGGTTAGTTGGCGAAATCCACGTAAACAAAGAACGGGCCGGAATATGTTCGTAAAATGTATACTCATGAACGATTCACTAGGGATGCTGCTGAATCTAGAGCCCTGGACATGGGGCATGACCCGCAAGTCTCCGTGTAATCTTTCTAACACTTGCCCCCCCTCCCCCATGTTACCCAATATAAATTTTTCCTACTACTACAGCTGACGTGCGGGCGGTTGCCTCAATGGCGGTTCACTAGATCGTCCAAGGTTGCCTAAGGCGCGTAGTTTGTATCAGAAGCAGTCGAATACGGCAGAAGCAATGAAGGACGTGCTCAAATCATCTCCTGCATCCAAATTTCCTACTGATCAGCGAAAAAGCACTGTATTCTTCCTGAAAAGCGGCGTCGTCGCTTTGAAACAGTGATGCCATTGCAAATCCAAGCACTGCGAACTCTGGCTGCAAGTCTACTGTAGGGCAAAGTGCTGTGAACAAATCTCAGTCCAGAGTTCCTACCAGGTGACATTATAGGTTTGTAGTACTAAAAGCAGAATCATAAAAGAAAGCAATATTGAATTCAGAGACACAACGTAGGGACGAAGGGATGCTCACAAACTCCCCGTCATAAGAGAGAGCATACGTGCGTCCGTAGTTTTTTTTTTTTTGCGTGATACTGGTTGACAAATGTTGCGAATACTAGTAAGCAATTCCGAATAGACTGTTTTTGGCGCAAGCTTTTCCATCAAGATACGCAAAATTGTGTTTTCGTGTCAGGTATCTCGGTTCTGAAGTCTTAAGGTAGGGAATTAGGGATTACACAAAGCCAGGTAATTGTTTTCAACGCCACCGTTCAGACATTATGGTCACTATGGAGCGGTGAAAGAACGACAGGCCTGTTCGACGGCGCAGTGGTGAGTATTTCTCGGGCTCCACGTGCGCAGGGCGTCATCTCAAACTACGGCAGGATTGCTTTTATTGCGCAGACGTGTGTCACTTAAATAAAGCGACACCCCACCACGACGTTCGACGTATTTGGGCATGCTGCAGTTTCCGCAAAGAGTCGTCGTGTTTGCTTCCGGCCTTCCCAGTTGCCAACTTCCGCCAGCGGGTTTCGCGCAGCTGGCTCGCCTGCCGGACACCCCTTTCCAGCTAGGGCTCAAACCTATAGAGAAGGACACACGTACTTGTAAGTATAAAATTGTTTTGTTACAAGTCACGTAGTAATTTTTACGCCGCGGTGTACATCTACAGCATCAGAGGTCGAACAAAAATACGTAATTGATTGCCTGCGCGTTTCTTTGATTCCACTCACACTTCAATAATTCTTGCCTGCAACAGGGCATGTGAGGCTGGCCTATAGTGAATACTTTTTATTTTGGATTACCTTGAAATAAATGGAATTTGGTTTTGGTGGCGTGTTGTAGATTTGTATCTGCTTACCGTCATAACAACGGTACAGCAACTTCTTTTTGGAGGTATCTACGCAGCCTAGGAGTCTCTTCACGATCTAAGTGTTTGGAACTGTCATCGGTGTGAGCTTTTCAGTAATACACTGAGGCCTGTTGAGCGAACGAGTGAGTTATTGAGTGAGCTAGTGAGTGAGTGAGTGAGTGAGTGAGTGAGTGAGTGAGTGAGTGAGTGAGTGAGTGAGTGAGTGAGTGAGTGAGTGAGTGAGTGAGTGAGTGAGTGAGTGAGTGAGTGAGTGAGTGAGTGAGTGAGTGAGTGAGTGAGTGAGTGCGCCGGTGCCGTTGGTTCGCAAAAATAAGAAGCTTTGCCGTAAAACGACCTGGTATGCAACTGCTGAGACAATTGAAAGGCAGATTAATAAAGTTGTAATGCGGTGCCCCTATATAAAATATATTTTACATGATGGGAGATAATGTTGCCAGAATTACCACAACACACAGCTAAAATGGAATTCAAGTTAACCAGAAGACGTCTTAGAGACAAGAGCGTAGTTTTTAAAAATAAGTTCAATCTTCCAAACCTGTACCCCCACCATTTGTCTGTCTGTCTGTCTGTCTGTCTGTCTGTCTGTCTGTCTGTCTGTCTGTCTGTCTGTCTGTCTGTCTGTCTGTCTGTCTGTCTGTCTGTCTGCGTGTGAGTGCGCATGTGAATGTGGGCTTCGAGTTTTCATAACTCTTGCGCGAAAATTAGCGTATGCGCCGATACAAAAGGAATTCGGAGCGGGGTTGTGTTAATACTTGTTCGAAGTCAGAACTAACAGCTCGGCCTACCACCCCTTGCAAAAACGTGCACGGATTGTTGTTCGCCGAATTTCTCTCCAAGGTGCATGAACCAAACTGTGCCAATTTATTATCATTTAAGAGTGAGTGAGATAGAACGTCCAATCAATTACGGGCAGATGCCATCTGCGGAAGTATTGTTCGTTTATGTGCTTCTTTGGGCTATTATATGCCTGCTACGGGTTTTAGCCTTTGCAATTAATGGTTCATATCGTTTTCACAAATACCGCTTCAAGACACAACAGGCTGCGCGCATCTGGAGGGACAAGGTTTCAACAATCCTTGTCGCAAATATCAAATATACTTCAGAGAAGGAATATATTCCGAATATAGGAAATTATAAGCATCACGTTGCTTCATACACAGTAGGACTGTCCGCTCACCGGACGGCCCAGTTTTCACCGCAGCAGACTCCTCTCGCGGCAAATGAGAATTGCCTCATTCCGAAGATGACACGCCCGCACATCGCGACCTCCTGGTGTTCGCCTTTCGATCAGTGCCCCTGCATTGCCAGGAAGCACAAGCGCGCGGCTGTACAGGAGGCAAGCGGACCTCCTGGTGGGAATGTACAGAAAAACTTCCCTTCGCGTGTTCGTGTTGAGGAAACAAAGTGACAGCCATAGAGGCTTTGGTCTGTGTCAGGACCGATGTAGCGGTTTGTGGGGCTTCACGGAGGTTGAGTTTAAACACAAAAGACCGTGTAAGAAGGACGAAATACTTGGACATGCTTGTACCCAAATTCTGAGAACTTACAGTACCCGGAAGTAAAGCACTTCTACCGGAGCCATATAGCGAATGCAGTTTGTCTGGGTGCTGAGGTGAAAAGCACCACCTTTTGGCGATGATGGAATACTCAAAGATGGCTAACTTACAGGGCATAAGAGCAAAACACCTACTTATGGTTAGGTACTTCTGCACATTGATGAATGAACCGTAAAGCCCCGAAATCTAATCTTTATTAGGTTTCGCGTTAACAATATGTGATTGGTAAGTGGAGCGTATAAAGTAACGATAAATTCCTGAAATGCGGCGCTTCATTGGCTCAGTGTGCTAATGGCTCTCTAAGGACCTCTCCGAAACGATGACAACTGTAAACCTGCTACAGTATATACCCTGCATAATCATGACTTCCTCGTGGAGCCATGATAGAACGGATCGTATTCGGGCTTTCCACAAACCCAAGATCCCCTTTGGGTCGTTGTATGAGGTTCGGTTCCGCTGGCATCACTGAAGGGTCCAGCGACAGGGGCGGAATTCTGCGTCTTCTCTACGTCCCCAACTGAGAAGAGAGGGAGAGGAGGTGGCCAGAGGACGACTTTAACAGCCGCCGTTCCACTGCGACTTGCAGGGCGTGTGCGTCGGCGACTCGTATTACAACTGCACCGAAACACGGCAAAGATAACGCGCCCAACACTGCCACCGGTTCCCTAGTGGCCCAGTGCCGTCCTTCCTATTTACTGCTTGGGTGGGAACGCGCTGAAGCTGGATTCTTTCTTTGTTAACTTTTCTTTTTGGCGTGTACGCGGCTCTTTGGCTTCCACTAACGGCCATGACGACCGGACTGGTCTTCTCGGCCGCTACGACATGGGCCGTCTCGCTCGTGGTTGGCACCACTGTGATAAGCGTTGCCGCGTTTGTAAGGGCGCCAACGAACGTGTCGCCGGAACACCGTTGAGGAATGTAAGCGGCGTGCTCTTCAGGGCAAGCGGAACGAATGGCTAATCTGTGCTGGGTAATTTTTCGCCTTCAAGTAGAATGACGCTGCACGTACTGCGAGCAAAGCATGGAAGTAAAACATCAAAACCTATATAAACCAGCTAAAAAAATAACCGGCGCTAAAACAAGGACGATGAAGAAACACGTCACACACAACACAGTGCCGAACTTACTGCTAGAATTTATTGAAAAAAGTTGCTGCTTATATACAGTAAGTGGAGGCTAGTTTCCACGACCAGATTTTGAGGCTAAGCCGGGCCTGGTTCCCTTCTTTTCTGATCTCGAGCGTGTGGGAAGCTCTTCTACAAAAGATGAGGAGAAAAGACAGCCCTGACGAACTAGACAAGCCGACAAGAAAAAAGGTGCACGTCATGCCGTATCTACACAAAGTGTCGCATAATGTAAAGAAAATGGCGCAAAGGTACGGTGTAAATATCGTTTCCAGTGCCCCGTAAAAACTGTCTACCTTGTGGTGAATAATTTCTTGAATAATTTCTTAGTGAATACGGCACCGTTTGCGGCCGGACAATCGCTGGGGGCAATATAAAACACAAAATCTTTCGAATAAAACAAACTTGTATTTTCTCTGCATGGCCCCTTTAATACTGACATCAGATACCGCGCTGCGCGCATTAAGGACAGCCAACATCCCCTTGAGCGCGCTTCGTCATCGGCATACCTGCATACGCACGGCCTTCCCGGTTCTAGCCGCTGTGATTAGCCCTGCTATCCTTAATTAAATGTCACCCTCGAGCGCAAGCACAAGAGGCCAGGTTAAAATATAAACGCAGGAGTGTAGCCCTGGTGCAGCAACAACACAAAACATAAGGACACAAGTGTAGCCTTGGTGCAGAGACAAGACCGATTGTGTCGATTTCGACGCGGTTGTCAACTGAGCTTTCTCGTCTCGTACGTCTCGCCGCAGGCTCGGTCACTGCCTCATTTTTCGCCCTAATGGAATCGTCCTTCTACAACCTTCCATTACTCACTGCTTATAAAGCAACCGTCCGGGGAAACGTGGACAGAATGTGTTGTCACTGGGCATGTTTACTCCGGAGCGTGAAAGTGGCGAGTCACTCGCAATCAGGAAACGACGGAGCCACGAGATTGAAAGGCACCATGTGAACCCCTGCATCGCAGCTAAAACCTTGTGACTGTTTTACGTCCTAACACGCAAATGCATTAGTGTACGAGATTATTGCAGCTGAGAGTTACATGTCCTTCATGCAATTCCACAGTGAAATTGAACAGTAAACGGCAAAACATAATGCCAACGCATTCTCAGAGCTGTTACTGGAAGCCAGCGATATATGGAGTTCTTTCCCTTCTTAACGCCTGAAAGGATCACTGTAGATGGCAGGAGTAGAGTGTGCCTGCGTCAAGCAGAAATAAACTGCAAGTTCACAGAGGGAAGGAACTGCCGGCTAGTTTCTACAACCGTTCTAAAAATACCTGAGATGTCAAGTCGCGTTGGTTGCATTTACAGTATGCTTAGCGAAGAATGTAAATTTGCACGCCCACCATGTCTTCCCTGCCACTTTCATATAAAAACGACAAGAAATAAAAAAAACACTTCTTGTTCTTTGTCTTGCGGGTCAATGCCCGAGTAGAGATATTGAACGGCGAAAAAACAACGAGGGAGTTCTGCTTTGTTTTTCTGCTCCGCGAATCTAAATCAGACTGAGAGACATGGTGATGAAAAGGATAACACACAAATAACGCGTTTCTTGCTTCCCAGGTCTAGCTCAGGCTCGATTCTGCTTGTAAATATAGAAGCGGGCTGCTCAAGTTCAGCTATATCAGCATTTCGGAAACCCTAACGGAAAACAGCAGCTGCGTTTTCTTCCTTTCAGCGAAGCGGAAGAAGCTCCACGGGCAAAGGGGCGGCAGGCGGAACGTCTGCCTCTGTTGTGCTCTCCAGCAGACCCGGACCAAAATCTCGCATTCGGAAACCGGAAGAAACCGTGAAAAGATGAAACAAAGTGTCTTGAGACTCACTGGACTTCCCAGCCGGTGAACTGCAGAGTACCTTTATGCAGTTTACGCGGTTCGTCATTCTGATGTCTCGGGAAGCAGATGCCTGGTGCACAAAGCGTGTCCTGCTTGCTCTTAACCGCTCCGACGTGAACGGCGTTCCTCTCGGCAGTGGTCAGTCATTCTCGCCCCAGAACCCGCGTGACTCAACATTGGCGGTTGGTGTGAATTGGCGACAACCACTTTTTCGCCCTCCTCTAAGCCCCCGATAACACAAACACAGGCACTCACGTGTCACAAACAGCCAGTGCTGCCCAGTCAAAACAGGTCCGCCAACGGCCAACGGCCCCCGGGCTACTCACGGCTAGGGAAAATAAAACGATTTTCGCGAGTGCCCGCTTTCGCGCTTGCATTTTCACGCCTCTCTATTGGCACTCGGGTGGTTCTCCAGACCTTCTCCCGGCCGCCGCAGAGCGAGCGAACGGCACAGATGGTGCAGATGCGCCGAAGCTTGGCCGTACCCGGGACTTTCGTTCGGCCTCTCTTTGCGGTCGGACGGCCCAGAAGCAGACGATCACAAGAAAGCCGGCCCTGGAGACGCCCTGCCGACTGGTTGGCTTTCATTAATTTTGCCGCCGCTATTCTGGAGGGTGCTCCAGGGTTTGCGGGCAGCTTCCGAACGTCCTTGTTATGCTTCGAATCTTCTCTCTCGGCGCTCTTCGAAATTTTCCGGTGGAACGGGACGCCGATGTGACGTTTTTCGTCGCGGAATGGGGTACTGGTCCTGCTTGAACGTCACACAGCTTTCCGTGCCTTACGCGCGTTTGGCGCTGTCGCGAGCCCTTCGTGTTCCCGCTCTTGAGATCCTTGTCTTTCTCCTGAATGGTCCAGCGGTCTTGTGTTTCTTTTCGCGGGGCTGGAGAAGTGGAGATTTAGTACAGGCCATTTAAGAAATGCCCTATGTGCAAAATAACACTGAAGAACTGCGGCATAGCTGTGTCGCCCTTCTAATCAGTGCATAACAACGAGTAAGATGGCCGTAGTAGATGAATCAACGAATAAAGGGGTAATACAGCAACAATTAATCAAAGCTTACAACGCCTATGAACACACAGATCCGCATGATTGGTAATAGCGTGTGCTCCAATGCTGTTTGTGACAAGGATTACACGTTCTGTCTTGTGGCAAGGAATCCACCCTTAAGAGAAAATATGGACGCAATCTAAATACACAACGGAATTATCAGAAAATGATATAGTGCTGCCTAAACATTTTTTATATAAGGCTCAAAGCTTTATTGAGGGCCGAAGCTTCTGAGGCACCAACCCTTAATCGAGAGAGTGATTTCAATGAGACGTACAAAGCCAGCTGTATGCGCTAGACATCCAGAAATAAACCATGCTATAACACCCTTTTTGTGAAAATGTTGCGACGGCTGTCAGAGTTGCACATCCTACTCCGACAGTGCAGCCTACGATAAACTTCCAAATTCAGGGCACTCAGTCTACCTGGATTGCAAGGTGCACATAGTGCCTATATGGCTTCCCCTTTTGCATTGAACAGTGTTATTAGGAAAAATCTGCTTGTGTCTTCAATATGTTGTAGTCACCCCCCAGCCAGTCAGATTAACAACTCATGGTAGAGACTGAATTGTTGGAGGGTGTCATTAACTTTGGTTTTGCCCGTTATATGAAGGTTAAAACAGCCAAAATAACAATAGGGAAAATTTCAATCTCTTAATTGCAGAAAACCTGCTCGTTTAAAAAACTTTATGAGGATCCAATTCATCTAAGAACAGTTAGGGTTTAAAGGAATAACGTATATTGGGATATTAGGTTTAAAACAATAGCTTAGCTCCTCTATGATGGAGTATAAGAACATTGAAATTTCGGCACATTCGCTAACGTGAAGGGTTCTCAGTACTTACCTCCCGCAGCCGTTGTAAAAAAAATTGCGAACGCACTACTTTAAACGAGAATAAAATCTACATACAAGACCAGTGAAAGCCACTAATAAGTATTCGAATGTTTTTTTATTTCTTCCTGACTGTGAGCTTATGAAGCGTAAAATAATTTCAGTAAGGTTTAAAGCTCAATTTGCGCGTTCCGGGCCAAGGCATAATTTAAAAAGCTACAAGCCTGTTCCATCTGACATTCCTCCAGATTGTATGAGCAGAAAGTTCTGACCAAGGTTCACCGACCGGCCACATCTGAATACAATAAAAAACCTTGAACCTAAGACGAAACAGGAAAACGTAAATGTTTGCCTTGAAAACGACAGGTCTAAAAAATGATTTTGCCGAATTTAAATACGCAATGCACTTCATTACATTACCTCTAGGATTCATTTCTGCATATTCTAGATGTTTTTGTAACGCGGGTGTTGCGGCAGCAAAAGCGTCATATGCTCCTGTCCTCTATGTGTGTTTTTTTCTCTCAGTTTACCAATGCAGCCACTTATTTTACGAACGAGTGTAGTGAAGGGCTTGTTGGTATATTTTAGCGTTTGAAAACAGCGCAGAATAAAGGAATAAGTAAGCAACAGGCGAAACAGGAGTTCTTCCTTCACGAAGCACACGAAGGACACGCGACTCTGATCATTACAAGACTACGCATGCACGGTGGAAGAACGATATTGTCCCTGCGATCCTTTCTCTTCGTTCGTCTTCTCAGTTCTAACTGTGGTGATCCTGAATTGTCGATTCCGGATATATCCAACACGAAAAAGTTAAGGAAGCGATAATAGTACACTCAAAAGGCAGAACGCCCATGAAGCTTATTCATAGAGTGCGTTCAAAATGTTGAATACAGTCAATACCTCCACAGGTCGAAGTTCGATATACGCGCCCATGTTACGCGCGGTTGTCTCGCGGGGCACTTCAGTAACAAATTTTGTGAAACAATATTTAAAGAAGGTGTTCAAGTTGTTCGATATGAGCAGTAACGGTACATGTAGAGTTGAATACTCGCCCGTTTATAACAGTACGCGCACGCGAGTCCAATAGCCAGCAACACCGAGCCCGTATATTCCAGCGATCCTGGCACCTTTGTCATACTACCACACGTGAAATGCGCAGTGCACAAAAATTATATCCAAGAAGAAGATCAAATTGCTCGACATCGACAATAACTGTACATGCTGAAGTTAGATACACGTGCGCATGACAATAAGTGCACCGGCCTGAAATGCGCAGCCTCCCGACGAGCATTTACGAGCGACACTCACGGCTCAGTGGCGGTGCAATCACCTCGAGACGACGTGCTCTACGACGTCAGGTGTCAGTGTCCCCCGACCCTCGGAAGACACGGAGCGGGCTCGTGGACGCGCAACAACAGACCAGCCTACGACTTATCGTGCCCCTTGGCGTGCGTGTGCGTGCGTGCGTGCGCGCTACGACGACCAACGTGCGCTGCTCTCCTGAGTAGGTTGCAGTTGGAGCGGGGACCGTCCGCCGACTAACTGACTGCGGCCTTCGAGTATCATCGCGTCGGGCGCTCTCTCTCCGACGGCTGCAGAAACCGGCTCCTTCCTCGAGTCCTCACTTCAGGTGCTTCTCTGAGCCAATTTCCCTCTCTCTTTTTTAGGGGCGAAGCACCTTAGGTCCTCACTCTGTCCGGTGCTTGGCGTCCGTGTACACAGTGTTCCGCATGCGCGAGGAGCATTGGATTGGATTGGATTGAAATGGATGGGATTGAATTGCATTGGATTAAATTGAGTTGTATCGGACTGGATTGCATTGGAATTGTATATACTGTACACACGCGTTGTCACTCATTGACATGCGGGATTGTGCAATGCCAGGGGTGATTTACGGTCAGAACGATCCCCAGAGCTTCCCCCACTCGTCATGATTCACTTCGTGGAGATGCCTGAATTTTTTTCATTTTTTCGGTGAGCTCGGTTGGCGGTAACTTTTTGTTGTCGTATGAGACGCGAAAGGAGGGTAACGTGTTCCCCGCATTCACAAAACACTGTTTCAGGAGACAAAAGGCGACTGCACCGACTAAGTGAAAATTAGTATTGTCTGCTATCCCAACTTGAATAACGTTTGCGTCAAATAAAAATGAGGAAATTGACGCTTCTTTTGGCGCACTGAGATTCCTGTAGCAGATAACTTCTATAACAAGTGAGCCCACTGCTTCAAGGCAGTCGAATATAACCAGACCATTCGCATTCCTTAGTGACATTTTAAGAGTAATAACGATTACGAGCATGTCTAGCGACACCAAAACTATAGGAAGATATGCACCATTTTTAGTGCAAGCATTTGAACTAACAGTTTTTGTGAACAGAAGTTCGTTCAGCTGAATGGTATTTTCATTTAGTGCAGCCGTATCGGCGCGGAATTTCGAAATGCCCCCTGAAGCGCAGTTGGCGACATGAGTATTTTCTCTAGCACTTGGCCAACTCGTTTCAGGTACGATATACGGCAAACAGCAGGTGGCGCGACTGGGTCGGGTATTCATGTTCCAGAAGCACCCTCCACGGTAACTATGCGCATGTGCAAATTCTCAGCGATCAATCCGGTTGCAATGGCGGCGCAGGTTCAAGTCATTCTTTGCCATCTCTGCACCACGTCCTTGTAGACAGAAGATCGCCTTATACGAAGCCTACAGGACATCGTGAACCCTAAGTCGAGAACGCAGTTACTGAAAAACCCTTTCCTTGCTTCTTCCTTTGACGACACGATTCTTGTCTTTCCTGCCTTCTAGCCCGAGAAAAGACCTCGCCGTGAAGCTCAAGGGCGGTGCACGTCCACTCCGCGATCACCATCACATTATATCTCGGCCAGGAGACTAAGAAGCAGTGTGCTTAATCTGCTATGCACACAAACACTACTGTCATTACACCGTAAAAAAGACAAGAAAGAAAGGCAGGCCTTTCTTTTTTAATTCATCCCTGATACCGGGGAGTTGCGAGGAACCGTGTGATTATTTGCTCTTATGTTCCTCGCCTGCATTCTTTATGTGGGCAGTGACAGTGACCATTCGTTTTTTTTCTGTCACACGCGTTGTCGCGCAAGCTGTACAGCGATGCACGGCCGCTCGATGGAACCTCCTTTTCGAGAGGGGCTGTGCTTGAGGTGTATATTGCCCAGGCGGTGGTTTTGCGTAGTAGTGTAAACGTCGAACTGTCCTATACACCCGCTGAAACAGTTCGCTTTCTTTCAGCTTAATGAATGTGTGCTCTGACACCTTCCTCAATAGATGTCATTGTGTTTCACCCCTTTTCACGAATATTTTTCGAATGTATATGAACGTATGCCCTAGTTGGCTACATGTGGTAATGACGAAGAGAAACTTGCGAGGAGAGGCCTAAAAACAGTAACGAAGAGTTGGAAAGCAAGGCCCATGCTTAGAGCTTGTTTCCGTGTTGGTAGCAATTTTGGTTCAAAATCTTAGTCTCCTCACGCTAGTCACGTTTTTCTTGCGCTATGTGAGTACTAAGAAATAAAACACGATTTCATCTTAATTGAATTGATTTAGACTGTGAATTCGTTGGAACGAACAACCTCATAATTTCTGACAAAAATTTAAATCGAGACATAGTACACTTTTTCTCTTTCTGACTATTTCATTTACTTTTAACGCTGTCGCCTTTGCAGCGCAAACTTTTGCTTCCAAAACTGCAGATAATTGTTTTCTGTATAGTTTGTTTTTTTGCAATAAGGACGGCAAAACGTTAAATGTGGAAGCACGTATTGTATTTCTCAATAAGCGGCAAAATACAGTCCCGATATATTTTATATGAACGACCTCTTTTGTGAGAAACCCAGCAAACTGGGTAATTTAAAACATTCATTTTTTCTGTGTGATATCTTTCTTTAAGATTAACCATAATGCAAATGACTTAACAATATGCCTTGAAAAACGCCCATGAACAAATTGTTAGTATGCCGGGCGCAGATAGTTCGACCAAGTGGGTAGTGCTCACCACAAACATGGGAACCACCTAAATAGAAAGTGGCAAAAATACACATTTCTGTCTCGTTTTGTTAACGGTACCATCGGGCCCTATAAGTTATACGCAGGCAACCATTTGTATTGAGTAGCAAAGAAGAAAAATTGCAATTATTGAAGTATAAAAAAATTCCCTCCACGTAGGCAATGCAACCTGCAAATTGTTTACATAAGTCGCGGTCTCCGGTTGCTACAGTCCATGCGTACATGTGATTATACCTATGAAATTGTTTGGGTAGGGTTGACAGTGTCTGATCTGATGATAGCGAGGCAACTGAGTTTACGCAGTGTGTGTTTTTTTCTGAAATCTGGAATAAAATGAACTGGCAATCTTTTATGCGGCTTTACAAAAATACATCGCAGCCACACGACCACTCAAAATCAACCAATGTATTTATCGGCCAACGTTCACAGTTTCATCATTCTTACCCATTCTTACCTCGAGTGCACAGAAATGCCGTGGAATCGAAATATGCGCACAAATGATGATGTTTAAAACAAAATATTGTTTTGAAGTCAACCGGTTGTTTGGAAAGCGCTTTTGCGATTCTTTCACCGATGAGGTCGTTCTGCGGTGCACGGGCGTTCTGTGGACCATAGAAACATGAGCATTTTTTGGTCGGTATCAAGGCACCGCGATTGTTAATTCATGTAGCATGCATTTTGAATGTACAATTGAATGACGGAAGCCAGCGAAGTTAGAAAGTACTCAATATTACGAACAACTCATGTCCGGTATCAATAAATGAACTCAGCAGTCGACAAACACGCTCCAGACAAGGAAAGGGATTTCGGGGTCAATCATCGAACATTGAACAATCACTGCTACTGCGCCCCATTTTCGCCAGAGATACTTCTTACTCGAGGCCCCTAGCTCACAGGACGACATTTTCTAAATTATACTTCTTGACTGTGGAATATTGCTGTTTTCATGTTGTTGTGTACAGTAGACGTGAGTTCAGTGAAACTAAATTCTCATGTGAAGGACCATAGCTAGGAGAGGTTGACCGCACTGACCCTTTAGAAGCAGACAGAAAAAAAAGGCACAAAAACGGGAATCGCGCACATTGCCTGGACAGCCGGTGCTTTCTGTTTGGGTGGATTCCGCGAGCGTTCTCAGTGACAAGGTGAATGAAAGGAGGCCAGACAGTTGGATCGCAAAGGCCGACATTTTTTCAGAAAAGAAAACGGTGTGCAACAGTCCAGTTTAAAGTGATCGTTATGACGTCATACTTTCGTCGATTCTTATACTTCTTCCTTTTGCAAGTTTGCTAAAAATATTCTGCGGTTCGTCGTATCTGTTGAATATATGACCGTTCTCAGAGTTTTACCGGTCACATGCAGTTGTTTGTAAATAAAGCAGTTACACAAAAATATACATACCTAGAAGATAGAAAGGCCCCCAAATACGGACCTAATCAGGACTTCCAGTCATTATAGAATTACTGCAGTGTGCACGTTTCCGTTTTTTTGTGTTTAGGCTCGCCGACTTTTTGGTGCCTGGCGAGGGGTACAACACTCTTTGTAGCGACACGTTCAATGTATTGCTGTTCTTCCGACTCACACTCTAAAAGTTTAATACAACAACCATCTAAGGCTGTGTGAAACGGGTATAATAAGTCTTTAAAGGTGATTACGCCCATTTTCTTGTACCGGGCCAACAACCTTATGCCGTTTATATAAGCAGAGAACAAAGTGTTAACGCATTGAACACCTTCTGCGTTTTGTAGGGTGTCCGAAGGATGTGTAATAGCTGTTCAGTGACTAATAACAGAGAAATGATTTTAAAAAGTGAAAACATATAACGATTTTAAACTTCCCACTATGACATTTTTGAAGTCCACCTGCTGACTTCGATTTGCTGAAGATCGTGAAAATTGGCTCCAAAATGTTTGATTTTTGGAACGAATTAACCGACTCTGACAGACAAGCAATTTCAGACTCCTGGGTATAACATATGGGAGAGGGGGGCCACTAGACTGTACGAAGAGACCTCTCTCGCCTCCATCTGGGGTTCTTAGGACTGAGTGATGAGTGGTGAATTTGTGGGTTTTTGATACAATATACCCGCTTAGGCGGAGCGAATTCCGGCAGTTTGATGCAAGCTTCTAACTACGCCTTAGCAAAAAACGCTTGCCATAAATGCTTTGCAATAACTACCGCAAGTACATCCTCAGTCTCGGCGGGCCTTATGTTTAGTGGCTTACATAATACATGGAAATAACGTGATTCTTTTACGCATGTTCACCTATTCGTATACGAATGTGTGCTACCACCCAGCCATAATTAGTGGTGTGCGCGCAAAACGATAAAAGGTTTTTCTGAATACCTTAAAACACCCTTTCCTGTGTAAAAACCTTTTCAGAGTGCTTGCAATGGAGTAGCTAATCCCACCCTCAATTAGGGCGTAAGGTTGTTTAGGATGTACGATATTGTGCTACGGAACTCTCATAATAACGGTGCGTGGGCTCAGCCTAAAAATATGCCCTTAACTCCCTAAAACCCTGTCATGTTGTAAGACATTTAATGTTTTCGCCACTGAAGTTATTTAAACCCTTATTCGTTAATTAAAATAAAAATAATTTGTTTTCAGAAACCGAAGTTCGTTTACATGCAGAGTCAGTCATGCACACTTGCTGGCCTTCTGCTCGTGGGATAAGGACTCAACTGAACCTCACCGCCAAAAAACGATAGGGGCTTTTCTTCTCTAGAGCGACCAGGGGAGTAGGCCGGACATAGCTCTAATCAAAGCTTGGAGCGAAGTCTAGAGCTGAAATTCTAATATAAGTCCTACGTTAAGCTCAATGAAAGGACTAAGCATGAAATATGTACTGGAATGAACTGGTCACAGCCTTACAGCTGGGTAGAGGAGTTTTGCGAGAAAGTTTTGACCGGGAATCCAGCACACTATTCGAAGGCATGTTGAACAAAAAGTGTGACGAGCAGTTCAATCTCCTAGTTCACCCCGAAAGCAGAAACGTTGGTATGTCGCAGTGCCTAATGTTGTTAATGTTACACCCGATGAGTTGTGTTCTTTCCTGTACAAGTTTTTTGTTGGTACGTGTTAAAAGTAGCAGGCGGGTGCACATCAGATCGTAGTTACGCATCAGGGCTTTGTTCTTATTGGAAGGACAAAGCCCTGTATGGTGATGAAGTGCCGCAGTTTGCAAGACACCCCTCACAATTGTTACCTGGAGAAGTGGTATAACGGATAAGCCTAACTAAATCAACGTGCCTTGTGAGGGCGAAAAGAAATCGCATGTAACACTCAATTACAAAGGCGAATTCCTCAGTACCTACGTCTTTAAACAACAGCTGCATACGTTTGACGGTCTCCACAACATGACATAGTTTTGCGTAAATATTGAAGCAAAGCAAGTCAGGTGATGTCACGTTACGTGTTGTGTTACAGTGAGCACAGCATGCAAGTTTCCTATTGATGGTGTATAAAAATTGGCAGAATCGAGACAAAATGCGCGAAATGAAATAGAGTATACCGGAAATGTAATGACCTCTACCTGAATCCTTCCCCAATAGCTGTGTACATTGTTGCCGTGTTGCGCTTTATTTAACGCCACAGCCGATGATTTATTGCAAACGTCTCCTGCTACTGGAGAACAAAGTAAGCGAAAACTCGCATTAAAGTGCGTGATATTTGGAATTCCCTGCACCATCTAGATGTACAAATACGCCCAGTGTATGGGGTAAATGACCGTTCTTTGTACGTACACTTGACACAAAATCTATACAACCAAACAAAAAAAATTCCCCCGCATTTCCCCGAGGGGGAGAATGTGAAAGTGCGAATGCACGGTTGTCGGCCCGCTTGCGGCGCTTGCGCTCGGCCCCCGCAGCCCACCGCCTCGCCGCCTTCTCTTCCATCTCTTCCATCGGGTTTGTAGTATCACGTGTACACCACGCAGTTATCAAGCCGCTATAACGCCGCTGAGTCGCCAACGCACGCCGCTGACGACGTAGTTTGAATGCGTTAAAGATATAAGGCGCGTTACTCACACTGATATCAGCGTGGCGTCCGTGGCTTAGTCGGTTAGAGCGTCGCGCTGCGGCCGCAAAGTCCTCGGATCGAAACCTGGCGCCGGATGCTGTTTCTTTTTTAAATATAGAGGAGCACTGCGGACGCCGACGCCGCCGCCGCCGCCGCCGGCGGTGGATAGTTTGGGGTCGCTTATAAAGTGCATTCGCACTTAAAACGAAATTTTGGCTCAGTAACCCAGGAATATAAATATTTTTCCATTAGTTTCCTTTGGTCACCCACGATGCGCTCCGTAGCCCAGAGGCTCAGTGATATAGTCAAACAAGCCACCCGGAGGTTCCCAAGTGGCTCCGGAACAGGAATCACACACCTTCCTGACACGAACAGTTCTTACAGCATTCTATCAAGGTGAGCACGAAGCAAGCACGCATGCGCACAAACATACGTGCAGCCGGCATCAAACCTGTTGAAAGCCACATCCGGTTCACACCGGCTCATACGAGGCAGCGAATTGGCGGAAGCTCCGATTAAAGAATTCAGCAACTGGAAATGCACACGCAAGAACGGACAGAAAACGAAATCGCTAACGGAGGGTATGGGAGAATGGCCACACTCGGAACCCAGGAGGGCCTGGGCAGACGCAGACATCAATCGCGCTGCGCATTGGAATGCAAGATTCCAATGCGCCGCGCATTGGAATGGAAGATTCCAGGCGCCTCTTAGTAGACATCACTTAATAGCAGTTTCGCGTTCTCTGCTACAGCCCTGATGACGCCGCCAAGCAAGTGCTATATTACGATCCGGTACTACTGGCTTCGAGAGAAAACAGTTCATTTCGATTTGAGCCACGGGAACCACCGACGCTCGTGGGCCAGTCTGGGCTCTAGGCACTTAGGACGACTAGGACGACGTGGCGAGAGTGGCACGGCACACCTTCTTTGCCTCTCTGGGTCTAGTACCATCGTCCGTATCTAGCTCCTCTCGTGTACCGCTTTATCACTGATACATAAGTGATTGTAGGTCGCTACCATGGCGGGCGGAGATAGAACGGTTCTCGAGACCAGAGCGCCGCTCCATCTAATCTTCGTTTGTCTCGCCCATTCCTCGTGCGTTGGGGCAGGGTAATCAATTTGTTATAGTTGGTAAACGATGCACGACTAAAGAAGGCCAATAAAGTTGCCGGGAGCTAATTGTAAGGCGGAGGGTAACGTCGTGTAAGAGGCTGTGTACCGGACGGTAGAGGATGTAACTTGGCTAGGTCGAGGCGTGCGCTTCCGAGGGATACATTGTGACTATGTATAATCGAGTACTGCGCGGGAAAAACGTTTTATATTTCGCGCACTGCATCCATCCGAAGTGATAGGATGCCCGCGAAGCGAAAGCAGAATTATTACAGTACTGGTATTGGCAGTAAAGGCACAAGTTGCTTTCTCCCTCTTAGAGGGTTATGATCCAATATGATCGACTGCTGTTCTCGGGGGATGGAACATATTTTAAATCGTTGTAATCTAAGCAAATGAGTTAACAGTTGGCAGAAGATGGCGTAGGTTTGACTGCAGCTTTATCACTGATATAATCTGTCTTTGAAAATTGTTTGTTCACCTTACTTGGCAGGTTTTTTTCTGTATAAAGCTCCACACCCCGATTCAGGGCCGAGGTGACGACATTGTGGTGGCAAAGAACGGACTGGTGCTCCCCAGAACGAACAAGTTTGGAACCTGAACTTGATATCAAGAAACTCCTGCTGCTGGTGATGGTGATGGTGATGGTGATGTTCCTGGTTCGTTTATATGTATTTAACGGCGCCTAGTACTGCTGATATCATCTCTTACCTAAATTGCTTTCAGACATCACCTCAGTAATCCTCCACGCAAATTTGCCATGAGGACCGCCAGTGCGTATCCCATGTTGGCATCAAATATAACTCAGGTATACGAGTTATGTATACGTGTGACGTACATCGACATTTTGTAGTTTTCCTAGAAGGTGCAAAAGTTTTGCTCATGTTCTTTCTGCAAGCTGCAATGTGATTACCAGTGTTCTAAGTCGAAGTGGAGCCATATATGATCACTGAGTCAATCTCAACATCCCTGGTGGTTCGGCATTCTTTTCACGTCACTCAGGCATCTCCAAAAGCTTCATGACTGTGAGCGCGCAAAGTAACATTCATTTTGTGCTCTCTCAATTATTATTACTGGGCCCACCAAGAAGGTACGGTCGGCCGTAGGTAGGGTTTGGAGGTAAGGCGGGAGGTAGGGTTGGTGTGGATGAGAAGCGGCTGAGAATCTATCATTTTCAGTGTTGTGATTTCTTTCTGGT
The DNA here is from genome assembly GCA_013339765.2 of Haemaphysalis longicornis. Taxonomy (NCBI): domain Eukaryota; kingdom Metazoa; phylum Arthropoda; class Arachnida; order Ixodida; family Ixodidae; genus Haemaphysalis; species Haemaphysalis longicornis. The sequence continues at coordinate 88,856,294 of CM023455.1, read as the reverse complement.
GTACAGGCTGTCACGCACGATGGGAGCCCTAAACCCCGGATCTTTTTGTCAGCGTTAATGAATTTGATTTTGCTGTCAGCTTTAGCGCTCTTAATTTGCCTCTAAGCAGTCTTGAATATTCGGCGACCTAAAACGTATGCGATGTTCACGGCGTGGGCTTATACTGCTGCATAAAGCTGGTACTTGAGTGCACTCTGTTTCAATAATAAAAATTATGTTCTGCCACTATGTAAGGCACGTTTGCTGTACTTGCCATGGTTTCAAATCTCGATCCCCAAAGTAACTTTATTTTAATGTAAGCACGCAAAGTTACTCTCCCATAATGACTGACTTACTCTGTAACCCTAACTGGGGAAAATTTCGGTACACTAAAAAAAAGACAACAGCAATCGAAACACAACAGGTGCAATTTAATATTTTTTAACCCTTACAATTTGCAAGCCATGAGCTACAATTGGAGCCCCAAACAGCAAAACGTTTCTCGTTCGGCCGTACGGTGTTTTTTTTTTAATATTTCTTGCCCTCACCAATACATAAATAATGTGATTACAAGGATCCGCTAGCTACACATTTATCACTACACGGACAGAGTGGAGTCTTAGCGCCCTACATTCGTTTGAGCCGCTGCCCGACTCCTGACTGCTCAAAACACAATCGTTCAGTCCAACTTCAAAAATAAGGAAGCCTCTGTTAAACAAAGTTCATCTTTGTGAGATAACGCACGAAATCGAATTGAAAGCCACTGCTGAAACCGAAGTAGGCAAATGAGTGTGCGGAGTCGGCGCTCACGGGAAGGTGAGGACGTAAACACCACGTTCACGGGGGCGGAATTGGCCGCCCATGCTCGGTGCTATTGGCTACAAAGTGCGCCGTCAGCGACTATTACTGAGAAGGTGCACAGACGTGAGGGGGCCCGAGCCCGCGCGTTAAGGGCGTAGCAGCCAAGCCAAGTTGCACTTTCTCCCTCCCGGGGGTGGACGTGGTACGATCCCTCACGCACTTCTCCCACCTGCCCCCCCTCTCCCGTAACGGTGCTTCCGGAAGACAAGCTACCTTCCAATGCGCTCCGCAGATAACGGTGCTTCTTCTCTTGTCGCGGGACGAGGAATACCGATGAACCGGTACTCTGATGAACGAGGATCCGTTCTCCCGTCTTTCTCGCTTTCTCTCGTCCAGCCAGACACCGCTTCTCACTATCGGAGGCGTACAACGACACAACGACGGGCGTTGCCATCTCGAAGAGGGTCCTAGACGACATGTTTTTCACTTGAGGGGACGGCCCTGTACGGCCTCCTGGCTATTGAAAGGGAGTCTGCGGGACACTCAGATGTGTACGCTCCCATGAGAGCGGGCCGCCGGAAAGGGAGATGAAACCCTCTGCGTGATTATCTTCGATCCTCGGCGTATCCCCTACCCTTTCACCCTTTCGCCTATTTATGTTTTACGCGGGGCTTGATTTATGTTTATTGTCCTCGGTGACGGATGCCCGTTCTGGGGCAGGTTTTGTCTTGCTTGGAGGGTTCTGTGCTGAGACCTTTTCTGTGGGGATTTCCCAGCGCCTAATAGCCTCAGCCTTCACTTAACGCGATCGTAAATTTCGCGCATAGAATGCCCGCCTTACAGGTTCGACAAAAGTCGTCGCGTTACCCCTCGTTCCGTTTTTCAATTCTGTATTTCATTGGAGTTTCATTAATGACTGCTTTCGGTAGTACTTTATCGTTTAAGCAATAAAGGGTCATTTAACTAAAAAGATCGTGTCGGCGTCAGCGTTCTCACGTTCCTCTAGACGGATCCTAAATACAGGTTGGCTGTGCTGAGTTAAATAACGCGTTCACGAGAAGAAAACATAATAAAAATGAACCCACCATTTCCACAAGAAGGCGTTCACGGATTGTTAGAATGTTTAAGCTGTGCAACCTCTAACTGAGCGAGTAAAATATCATTATTATTCGCGACACAACTGAAACCCAACATGATGAGTCCTTAAATGGCACGCAAATACAGTAAAAACCGCTGTGCCATCATTGTTGCAGCAGCCACGAACAGCGGAATGGCGGTTTCTTTTCATATGCTGGAAAGAATAATGGTGGAGTGCATGGTTTAAACAACGCAATGCAGCGAGAAGTACCACTCGCACAAATTCCCTTCTAAGTCCCTTTAGAGCAAGGATTAAAATCGCAATGTTGCCTACTCTGAAACCCATGTCACCCAATCCCTTAACGAATTACATTCTGGAAGTAGACCAGACTATACGTTTTTTAATCGTCCCAGAACTAAGCATCCAATAGTAATGGAAACGGGCCCTTCCCGTGCCGTATTATCGGTCGAGTATGACCGATGTGTGAGCCCGACTACGCCGACCACTGGAGCAGTGGTGACGGCCACGGCTTCGGCGTAACTCGAATATTCGCGTGCTGTCTACGACAAACCACTTCAGCTGCAAGAAACGACAAAAACTGTTGTAGGAAAACTTGAGTTGGCATAACCCATTTCAGAGGCGATCGTTAAATTTTAAGGCCAATGGAGGCACAGTGTCCGGCTCGACATTCTAATAGGGATGTTATTTTAGCGAAAGAGCACCAAGGCGCTGGCTGCATCGATTATATCTTGCTTTGTACGAGGGCATCAGAACCCGGTCATGCCAAGAAATGCAGGTGACCCCCTTTTCTTACTGACCAGAAGCATTCTTTAGTACGAATAATTAGTCAAAACCAAAACTTGCTTCTTGTTTGCGTAACGGGGAAGAATAGTGATAAAAGATTTTCTTTTCGCAGTTGTTTGTCGACCGCAATGATCAATAATATGAGCTAAGAGCGCAGCGGGATGCCTAAACTTGGGTGGATGCTCGGAGGACAGCGGATGTTCTCTGAACAGACGGGCACATGCGGTGTTTTGAATTAAAGAAACTCGCAAAAATGAAGCCTTCCCTCCAAGCTATGAAACCCCAAGCTACGAAACAAAATCTGCTGGTTGCGGAGGTAACGCTGCTGGTTAAATAGTATTCATGTGCGCGCACTCGCTCGCTCGCTGGAGCACTCACTCACTCACTCACTCACTCACTCACTCACTCACTCACTCACTCACTCACTCACTCACTCACTCACTCACTCACTCACTCACTCACTCACTCACTCACTCACTCACTCACTCACTCACTCACTCACTCACTCACTCACTCACTTCACACTCACAGTCCTTTAGATATGCACACAAAAACGAGGAGTTGCGCTTTCACAACAGGAAACGCGTTAGGGTCAAATGGTGGATTTGAGCTGTGGGAGGAGTGGAATATTGCGCTCGAGGAATAGTATTGACAAACGCGCTTCAATATTTTTTTAATCAGAGGCGAACGAAGCCTTCAATCAGCGAGGGTCAGCACTTGGCGTAAAGCGCTGACCTTGCCACTAGCGTCTGCTCCGTCTGGCGTAGCAGACCAGAGCAGCAGCCGCACCCGTTTCAAGGGTGAGTGGTACAAGCTACTCCGCCGTCTTCGATGATCGGGCAAAGAAAAGAAATCGAACCATGCGGGCTAACGTCGCGAAAATTAAAAGCTGCCGGCAGCGGTACGGCGCGGCAAACGTCGAGAGAGAGAGGGCGTGCTGCTCAGGCAGCATCACATCTCTCATACTTAAACGGCCTAAGAAGCGCGGCGCCAGGAACGAGCAACTTTCGCGGAAGGCATGCCTCCTGCAATGCGGAAGCGACTCGAGGTGCAGGTCGCCCCACCGAGTGAAAGTCTGCTCGGGGATTTTCCGCCTGGGTGCAGTGCTCTCGCCTCTCACTGGTGTTTTAATGTCGAGGCGAAGATGTCGCCGCTTTATGTCCTTTTAATCTGGTCTCACCCGAGTTCCCACTGCGTCGTCAAATACGAGCGATCGCCATTTTCGCCCTTTAGTTCTCTGCTGTGGTTTCGCTAGGCGCGTGACGCGACTAGGGCGGAGAGGGGTACGGTTTACCTCTCGATCCCCTGAAGTGCGCAGGCCACTAGCCCGGAACTTTCGTCCGGGCTTTGTGGGTGAGCACAGCCCGCCGAGGAATGCGCACTCCGGTCATGCGGGGCCCGCAAATCAGGAAGTGAGCGGAGAGGGGGCCGCAGAAAGGAAGCTGTATAACGAAGAGGTCACAACCGTCTTTGTGGGCCTAGGAATCTAACAAAGAAACGATGCGGCCTGTGTCTGCGATAAGTGGAAGGAAATAGATCGGCAAGACATTTCTTTGATGCTTGCTCAGAGATGGGAATCATATTTCACCATGCCTCGAGTAATCGCTTGCCTCCTTTGACACAGCGAGTCTATTTCAGACGTGTAATGTCCCTTTGTTTTCACGAGATTTCAGGAGTCGTTGGCGGACCGAATCGGGAGACATGGCCTACGAGAATGCAACGAAACGGAGATGCGAACCCCACAACCACCACTATCACCACCACCACCACCACTACCCGCATCATCATCATCACCATAATCTCACCAGCAACACGGCCATCACCACCACCACCATCATCATCGTAATCATCATCATCGTCATCATCAGCATAATTAGGTTCATTACAGTACGAAGGCCTCTGCCATTGAGCTCCCGCCGCTCTCGTCCTGTGTTTATCGAGTCAAGTGTTCGCCTCCGAACTTCGTTATTTCATCCCTCCATCGAGTTATTGGCTTTCCCTTCCAGACTGGCCTCTCGGTATCCACTCTGTTACCCAGGTGCTCAACCGGTTGTCATTTAGCCTAAATACGTGGCCAGCCCAATTCCATTCCTCTTTCTTTATTTGAATTATGATATTATGTGCTCGAGTTTGCTCTTTTACCCAAGAAGATCGTGTCCTGGCGATATGTATTGTTCCTGTCATTATTTCTTCCAATGCCCGTTTAGGCGACCTAAATTCACTTCCCAGTTTTAAGTAAGGCACCAAGTTTCCTCTCAGTGGTCATAACCGGCAAGCTGCATTGGTTGTATATTCTTTTTTCGGGTGATAGAAGTAGCTTAATTTGCTGAGCACGAGGTCGCGGGTTCGATTCCCGGCCGCGGCGATCGCTTTTCTGATGGAGGCGAAAAGCAAAAACGCCCGTGTGTACGAGATTTCGGCGCACGTTAAAGATCCCCAGGTGGTCGAAATTAATCCGGAGCCCTCCACTACGGCGCGCCTCATCGCCTGCGTTGCGTCGGCGCGTTAAACCCTACAATCAATCAGAAGTAGCTTAATTCAATATTGGGGGAAACGACCGTAATTACAGACACTGCCGAACAATGTGCTCTACTACTGCCAGCAGGACTTTGGATGACGTAGACAGCGCCGCTGAGCTGGAAACTTTCCGCAGGGCCGCTGCCCGCTCAGCGCCCGGTTTTTGATAAATTAAATGGGTACCGGGCGGAGCTCACCGAATTAGAGGAGTTTTACCAATTTGAACGTGGTCATTGCCGCCTCAAGTGGACAGTGGCAGACAGAGTTTTTGTCTCCATGTTTTATAGCGTTTTATATGGCTTTTCGGTACTATTTTAACATTCTTTTAAATTCGTTTTTCTAGTATCAAATTCGAGCACTACAAGGAATTAAAACGATGCTGCTTTTCTCGGTTATGAACTTACTTCTTTAATGAAATATGCTAACTTTTTTTGGCCAAACAACGTGTATATGTATGATTCGTGACACCAGTACTTGTGATTTAGAAGGGTGTTGAATATATGTGCTTTGTGTTTACTATTGTTGTAATGGCAGGAATGCCTTTTACAGCTGTGGACGGTCCTCCGGGAGCTGTAAATGTCTCTAAAAACGGCTCCAGGTGTATTCTTGGCGCCTTGGCATTTTTTCCAACGGAGATGAAGCCATCGCCGTGCTGCAAAAGTGTCGTGTCTTTGTATCACGAAGCGTTCTGGCGCGAGGTGTAAACGAGTGTCCCGGTGTTTTTGAGTATCTGGTAGAAAGCGTTACAGTGCGAAGCGTAAAAGAGTGTCCCGGTGTTTTAGTACCTTGAATACGTGAGATGACGATTACAACGACGGCGACATGAGAAGCTGACAGTCCGAGCACCTAAGAGGCTTCGTCCCTAAACCAGAAAGAGAGCAGCCAGACAACTTGGCGACATAGCTGCGGAAATCCGCAGGCTTCGTGTAACGGAAGGAACGACGTTATTTCTTCAAGCGCCCTGAGTCCATGGTCCCTTCTGTGGAAGCTATGGTCAAGGCGTTTTCCGCCCTGGACACCAGTAGAGGTATTAGGACAGTCAACGCTACTAGCACCATGGCGTAGACCAGACCAGGAATTTCAAAACGACGAAAACCGATATTACACACTCCACCTCCGCAGTGTTAACTTACTCATTTTCTGAGTAAGCATTTTTTTATTGAAGATTTCTATCCCTCAGTGGCGTCGACCATGCCGACACCATCCCCGCATAAAGCCAACTTTACTCAATGGGTTTCACAAAACGACGGTGATTATAAGCGAAGGCACATTATGCGCCTGACGAAGAAAACGATTCCTTTAGTTGGAATCGAACCTAGGTATCTCGCATTGTGAAGCATCTTATTGCGCCATTCCGACAGTTTTTTTCTATATTGCACAGGAGAATACGCTGAAACATCAAAGTACGGGAAAACTGCATATTCATGAAAACAAGAGAATACCCTAAAGTTAGGAAAAGCACAAATAAATCAAAATTCGCTCGAAGCAGTTTAGATTTTGCAGTTTGACTAACCCCACATTTCTTTCGAGAAATGTTTGCGTTTTAACAATGTTTCTCTTAAAAAAAGGGGCGTCCATAGTTGTTCCAAATAACTGTGCTGCAACTTAGGCTCCGATAATGCAGTCCCGTAGTGCTGAATGGCGAAGTCTTTGATGGAAACTGCTGCGGTGCTGAGTTTTGCCATTGACTGAAAACCATCGCTGTAGCAAGCTTCAAGCTTCAAGTGAGCTTAACGAGAATCATTTATCATCTGAGGTGCGCTTTTTGTCGTGATCAAGATTGCACGCTAAATACTACATGTTTCTGAGGCTTACAGTCCTGCAAACTATGTGAAAATGGGCACCGGATACACACAAATAATCTGGACAGCTACGTAAACCTAGCGGAGTGAAAACTAATACTAGGACCCCGAGATATGTCTTCTAGACAAGAACGTTTGTTCTCTGTACCTACCTCTCTCCCTCTCTCTCTCCCTCTGTATCCACAAAAGTCTCACATCACGCCCACTATTCTCTAATTTGACAGACGAATTTGCTCTGAAAAATCAAGCCGTTGTCTTTTCGCTGCAAATCCTTTTGGATATAAGCCATGTTAGCACCGTCGTATTTAATTTCACAATTGGGAATCAAAAGTGCTGTTTAGCACCTACGTTCCAATTTCGTATTTCTTTGGCTTCAAAAAATAGCCTGTGCTTGGGCGCCTGCACTCATGCCAGATGCGAAGCCCTTCACTAGGAGCCTCCGGGCAGTTTACAACTTCCGGTCTTGTTCATTAGGGGGAGCCTCGAATAAAACACAAGCCTTAAATCGGTCCGGTACAGAATCCCTTCTCACGCAACGGCAGAAGTGAGGGGACTGAGAGCAGAGATAGTCCTCCATCACAGTCAGTGTGCTCCGCACCACTTGCAGGAGTGGCCACCAAAACGAAAAAAAAGGAAAGGGCGGTGTTTGGCCAAGGCGCCAAACACCCTCATTTTCTCCCTCTTTGCTTGCGCACACACCTTTTACAAAGAGCGGGGCTGACCGAGCGGTGTCGAGATCATTTTCGTACGCTTGTTAACCTCGGCCAAATAACCTCGCCACCTCCCTACAAGCTGCCGGGCGGCATGCGTGTCGATGAAATGCCACCTGGATGCAACGCTTTGTGTCATCACACTGCTGGGGACCGTAGGCGTGTACCGCAAGCATAAACCGTTGTTCGGACCTATCCTTGGGCGTAAAAAAATGTTTCATTTTAAGCGACATTCAAATACCGAGAGATGCGAAAGCGATGAAATTCGGTGGGCTTAATGTTTTATTTAAAATAGAGTACAGAAACTGTCTCAAACTTATATGTTCGCCCCTGTGAGGCTTGACGGCCAAGCATCCCCTTTCAGAGACATGCCTAGGTAACTAGGGTCTTCAGTCTGTGCCTTCTTCTTCAGTCCGTTGTTAATGAATCTGTAGAGGCGGTATTCTGATTATCTTATATTAACATTTGTATTGGTGTTATATTTACCTTCGGTGTTCATAATTTCCTTTTGCAAAAGGAACTTTTGCATGCGCACGGCATACAAGATATTTGTAAGAGGTGCAAAGGCATTTAGTAGCTGTTTAAAGGCAAACATTTTTTTTGTAATCAATCCATAAATATAACCACAAGATGGCATGTCCGAATGACAGGATAATTTACTAAAAGATCATCACCGAGCACAGGTACAGATAAAGACAAGAGAACGGTACTGCCTGACTGATTTAGACTTGATTGCCACCCCGTAACAACTGACGCTTGGAACTTAATAGTAGGGAATACGTTTTTTCGGAATGTTCAGGCCCGCGAAGGCACCATGTACGTAACGAAACCATACGAGTACCAAAAAAATAAAACTCTTTGTACTGGCTACTGGATCATTGACAGTGCAATAGAGCTGCAACATTTCCTTTTAAGCCTGAAGCATACTCACAGAAATGCTCAAGAAAGGGCTGCTGGACTTTTCCATCCGAGAATGAAACTTTCTCCATTATATAAATGAACTTCAAGACAATCATGAAGGAATATGGTCATGTGGCCTTTTTGTGACCGAAAGTTGTAACGTGGCGCACCCATTTGTACCTTTTTTCAAAACTACCAGCGTCATCTTCTTGAACTCTGATCTTTGAGCTATCTCATATTTATTGTGTTTGTCGGGTCAAATCATAGTTTCACTTTGACTGGCGGCGTTCTTGGAAAGTATATGAAACGGACGTTAGTAAGAAAATAAGTTAGCCCTGAAGATATGCTCGCGTGTTCAGCAGTTTCACTCGCTTGTTTAGCTCGCATGAAGCTAGACTTGGGAAGTAGCGAGGAACATATATCCCTTGCACACAGGCTAGGCAGATTCGTAGCCGGTAAATCTCGACCCGTTATTGTAAAATATGCGTCCTTCAAGTTCCCACAAACTATACTGCAATCTAGAAACAGTTTTCGTAATTGCAATGTTTCAATGAGTGAGGATTTTTGCCGCGCAACAAGAAGTGTGCGCAAAAAGCTTTTCGAATTCGGATGAGCGAGTAGCGATAAGTATACTGTTAAGTACAATAACCTTTACATAAAAAATGCTTTGTGTACTCGCCAGTAACAGACAGTGTTCGTGAACTGCACACACATGCGCAAAACCCTTCAGTAGCTTCGTTCTCCACTACTCTAGGCGTCGACGCTACGCTACAACTACCATTTACGTTTTTCTTAATATTTGTGGCATCATAAATCTTCAATGCTGTTTACTGAACTTGCGTAGACGGCAAGTAGCAAATACCGTTTATATACATTCTTGCAGATACGCATATGATATATCTGTCAACTTTTTGTGGTAGGAGTTTATCCAACTGCTCTGAAATGTCAGCCCGGTTCCTCGCGATTTCGGACGTAATAACAGACATAACAAAAAAATGTCAGGGAACTAAAAAATCGAGAAGGCATGCGTGAAATTCACAAGCACAAGAAGTACAAACCTTGAGTTACCCAACTAGTGCTTAGGGTCCGTGATGAAGCAAGAACATTGAGCACAGAATACACCAGAACAGTCCATAGGTTCCACCTGTGCTTTGCTTTGTGCGGTCGTGTGGTTATATGTCTCTTATGTTTTATTCATGCAGCAGACTTTTAGTAAATCGGCGAATTAGTCGCGTCGGTTTAGATTTATGGTGGGTAATATACTACACAGATGAACAAAGGCTTTTCCGTTGCTTCCTGCCCTGCGTGCTTGCTTTCTCCTGTCTACTTCCCCCTCTTCGCCTCTGTAGCCCATTATACACCAGAAATACTGGAGAGTGCACAGAATGTCCTATTGTTCATTGTTTGCCGAATACTACTCGTTAACGTGTCTGGTGACAAAAAACCTCCTGGCAGTTATTAACGTCAAAAACCAGTGACATCCTTCGCCAGATTTTGCTGCAAGTTCTAAGAACCTTTTCACATGGCCAGAGAGGACGACAGCAAAGATAGGCACCAACATTCTGCCCTCAGGCAACACCTTTCAAAAGAGGTTTCCCAAGCAGGCGACACTCAAAACAGAGGCTCAATACATTGCAATGGCAATAACTATGGCTGATAGGTACTTTAGGGGTGGGTCACCTCGTAGTTTTATTACGTTTTTAAAACTACTTCTACAAACCATATGAATTACAAGCCGAATGGAGTAAAATTTTCAAAACGTCAGAATGGGGATCTTTTTTGTCTATGCATGTTTGCTTCTTTTATAAAATTTTATTACGGTTTTCCACGCACTCTCTTTATTTACGCGGCAGTCTTAACTACCGCTAGCCCGAGCGCATCTGTGAGACACCGATCTGCCTACGCTTACAGGCATTTGAGTAGGCGTGGGATGTGCAATGGGCGTCCTGGTGACAATGTGCCTAAAAGCTGTATTGTGCATTGTCTGAAGCCTTTTGTCAATGAAAACCGCGAATGCTGTCGTTAGCAGGGGATAATAGGTTAACTGCCACGCAACTCCTAAAACACGGCCTTCAACGTGTGTGCTGTCTTGCCATGCACAGCACAGATGCTACCAGGAAACAAGAAACGGGATAATAAATCTTGCTTTAACAAATACAACACTGCAACGATTCTTTTGTACTTACACTCATGGAGACACGCAAGCAAAAAAAGTGGATCACGACGCTCTAGAGTAACCAACCAGAAAAAAACTTCGCACCTGAAGTAGCGGTGTTTTTCTGACCTATTTGCTTTCCCCACCGGTGCCGTTTGTCCAACATAAACCGACTCGCCCATGCAAAACATCGTTCTCGAAAACGGTTCTCCGCCCCAGGCTTCAAGGCAGATCCAGTGCGTCCTGCTGCTCATTTTGCCCGATTCACGGTCTCGTTTTGATCTTCCTCTTCTTCCAACCGCATGCCCGGCGTTTACTCCATCTTCCTCGCCTACAAATCCCCCCCAGGGCCGCGTGGCTGCTTTCCGATGTCCCGACCCTTCCGAAGGTCCGGCGGCGTGCGGCCATCGGATGTGCCAAATCTCCGATGCCAAAGTTCCCTTTCTCTCTCCTTTCTTCTAATGCCCCTCTCTCTTCGTATGTCCCAGCTAACACCATTCAGACGAAATGCCCCGGGGTGTCTTATCTCTGCCACGTTTCTCGCAACTAATTGGCTTCATTGGCCTTGGCACGCTGGTGTCCTTTTGCGTCGTCTAATTATAGAGACAGGATTAAGAGAGTGGTTAGGGCGAATTGGCATGCTGGACTAAGCACTTCGCTCTGGGAGGTGGTCTCGGGGATCCACTCACGGCTTCACCGGCGTTGAAGGGTCGTAAACCGCAGCGCCCGATAAGAGCACGTGCTTCCTACTCTTCACGTGCGCCCCGAGCGAACCCGAACGCTCCACACAGCGGCTGTGTGCCTGCGCCAGTGTCCGCGCTGGGCGAATCTTGTTGCGGTCCCCGCTAGCCATTCGCCACGGGAAAACGATTCGGCGCTGGACGAAATCGGCCGGGGCCGTAAATGCGCGAATTTGGAGCAAGCACCTCTATTCGCAGAAACCACACCGGCTACTAGTCGCATCCTGTCTCCTTTTCCTGAGTTATGGTCCTTTGCGGCCCGCGAGAAAACGACACAATTGCACGCAACGTTGTCATCGCTAAGCCTGCGCCCAGCTTTTCATGCCGAAATCATGGTTTCGTTTAACTCGCGCTTCGGTTGCGGGTCAACTCGAAACGCGGCCGTCTATCGGTGATAAATTTTGTCTTGCTCCAAAATGCTCGCCGCTGAGGGCCCACGCTTATACGTAAAGAATGAAGTTTAGACTTCAATTATGCGAACTATGCGAACAATAAACCAATATGACGTTACTACGGCGAATGGTCAAAAGTCTTCAACATGCATGCTAAAAACTACCTTTACTCTACTTAAGTAGGAATTGCTTTGCCCTTACACGTTCTCATTTTGTTTCGTGAAGAAACCAAGGATAATATATTCGTGGCACCCTGCCGAGGAAAGCACCTTTAAAGTAGGTTATTGTAACACACTATTTTTTATCAGTCATTAAGGGAAGCACAAGGATCACGTTTTCATCGCCCCTACGCTAAAGAAAAGTCACGGCCTGTAGCACTCTGGTTACAAAGACATTTTTGGGGCACAACGTTAAGCTTGAGTCCACATTTTTTTGTAAAACACAGTAACGCTTTCGCTTGTTTTGAGTATTTTCTGGTTTGCCCTCAAATTCTGGCGGCTGCCTTTATTGTTGGAAGCCTCATTACATTGGGGCGGACAGATACATAATTTTATGAATCTCCTTCAGTCAGGATGAACTGACTCGAATTGTGCCGATACCCATGCTCTACTTGCATACCGAATGAATTCAAACCGAATGTTGTTCGACCTGAACACATAAGTGGGCGGCTCCTTTAGGTTTTAAAACGTCATTCGTTTTAAGTATCGGTCGCGAAGCCATATTGTCGCAGAGGACCTCATAAGCTTGCGAAATCCTTCGTGGAAACGAACTTTTGTGCCCCCGTTTGCGACGCCTTCATGCTACTTCCGTAAAACTAATACTGGAAACCAAATACTGCATAACATTGACACATTTTCAACAACGATCCTGTGTAATCACACCTTTAACACAAAGTGGTTGTGGCCGAGCAGACAGGACAGCACACAGGTGACAAAGAACAGCAAATACAAGCTCGGATGTACCAGCCGACCATTGCAAGAAATTTTTGAATTATACCAGGGTACGTACAAAAGGCTCGATCAAAATAGGGAACTGCGGCTGTTCAAATATCTAAACACGTGGCGTGTATGAGCCACCGAAACCGCAGGCGTCTATTATCGTTCGTCGGAAATCAGGTAAAGGCGCCTTGGAATGCCCCGTTATATGCCGTGTGACATTTTGGGCGGGCCTACAGGTGAACCCGCACTTAATAATGGCAGCATACGCATTGTGACGTCTTTCTAGCGGCAGCGCTACGGCTTTTTTTTAATAATCAGGACGATGCACTGGTATTTAAGGCAATGTTTGTTCCTTACGGGCTGGTGGCACCCAAGAAAACAAAAAATAGCGGTAATGGCTTGCTTACCTTCTACACCAAACGTTTTGTCAATGAAGGCGGGGGCCCTATTCGCGTGGCTCGCTGTGCCTGTGGTGGGTTATCAGGAATTAGGAAAGCAGCATAAATTGCCAATGCAGTAGCTTTCCTAATTTTGCAGCTGCTATACTTCGAAGAGTGGCGTAACACACATGGCATGATAGTGTGAGGAGAAGTAAAGGACGTCCACACAGGACGTCATGTAAAGTGGCCAATTCAGGGCCATGACTCGGTAATGATTGTGTCTAAACACATGCAGTTCACCAGTAAATTGTCAGGCATTCTCTTCGTTATTTGGTACGCCTGCTGTAACAAAAAATAAAGCAATGACAGCAAAACGTGAGGCGC